>WNGS01012949.1:12124-37842 GCA_020271785.1 Procambarus virginalis
TACAACAGCGTCGCAGATTCCTCTCTCACAGCAACAATCAGTACAGCTTGGGTAGCACACAGCTATTGGCCACAACAACGGAGCACACAGCAACGATCAGCACACAGCAACAGTCAGCACACAGCATGGGGTTCATACAGCATCGGGTATGGTGCTCACAGACAGCTTCTCCTTCCTCCTCTGGGCGAGACAGCATGCTCCTTCCTTGTGTTTTGTTGAACAAATACCTGCGTTCCCAGTTCATGTTCGTCGCCAGTGTGGTGTCTGTATATAGCTGAGATAGTCTTGGTAGTAAGGTTGATGTAAAGTCATTCCTGGTTACTGACTTTAATACTTAAACTGATTACATGACTAGAGTAGCTCCCAAGCTGTAGCGTCCTGTATCCTTTGTTTACCTTCTCTCTAGTGGCGTCCAGCCGCCGCACATAGAAAACGGATGGTACCATTTTCTGTGAACGATGACAGATACTTTCCTTCAGAAGCGGACGTGAGGGAATGCACAAACGAACGTCTCTCCTCCGGCGCAGAGCGGCGGCCAACTGCATCCCCTAAGGCGGGGGGGTGGAGACGGAGGGAGGAGGCATCCAAGTGTGTAGGCGGAGGGAGGAGCGCCCTAAGGGAGCTTTTTTTCACACTCCTTGGCCGGCAGACCTCAGCAGGGAGCCTCCAGCATCCCCCTGCTTATTCGGCCGTCCTAGGCGTACTGCATGCTGGATCGTCAGCTTGCCCCAAAGCTGGTAACAGAAGCAGCTGGCCCGCCAGTGTGGGCGGAGGGAGGAGCGCCAAGCTTCCCCTCCTAGGCCGCAGAGCCCAGCAGTAAGAGCCTCCGCAGCGTCCTCCTGCTGTATTCGGCCATCCTAGGCGTCTGCTGCTGGATCGTCAGCTTGCACCCAAAGCTGGAACAGCAGCAGCTGCCCGCCAGTGTAGGCGGAGGGAGGAGCGCCAATGCTTCCACTCCTAAGCCACAGAGCCCAGCAGGAGAGCCCCGCCCCCCCCTGCGTCCCCTGCTGTAGGCGGCCGTCCTAAGCGTCTGCTGCTGGATCGTCAGCTTGCCCCCGAAGTTGGAACAGCAGCAGCTGGCCCGCCGCCTGTAGGGACGACGACGCTGGGACATCCAGGCGGGTACACCAACACCTGGGCCGGGGCGTCCCCCATCGTCCGCTGGGCCACCAGCTGGATCCCGAGCAGGGAGGTGGCCGCCAGACCAGGTTCCCGCGTGAACCGAAGGGGCCACGGGGGAGCCCCGCCCGCCCCCCCCGTATCCTCCAGCCCAGGCAGGGCGCAGCCAACTGTGGCGTCAGCACTGGGCCCCCAAACAGGGCCCATAGGAGCTGGAACACGGCTGGGGCACGAGGCCGGGGAGGCGGGGGGAGGCCCGGGAAGGGGGTGGCCTGGGGCGGGGGGGGGCAAGGACCACAAGGGGCACAGGGGCCCAGTAAAGCAGCAAGGCACGGAAATAGCCCAGAGGGCATGCTGCTGGGCACACGGCTAGCGGACAATCCTAGCCTAGGAGGTGGCCACGCTCCGCGTGCGAACCGCAGGCGGGGCCATTACCTGAGGTCCTGTTGCGGGCCCGACGCCCCAGGGGGATCGCTCTGGGAAGTTGATGGGCCTCCAATGGGCAGGTCCAATAGAGCGGGGGCCGCAGCTGCTGGTGTTGGGTCCATCTTGTGGTCTGCAGGCTTCTGTTTCGTGTGGAGCGTAGCAGAGCTGAGTAGAACGGTTTCGTGTGGAGCGTACCGTAGCTGTGTAAAAGTGAGAGGGAAACTCCTCGTGCGTTTGCTTAAATATGCGCCCCCCCCCCCATGACACGCGCAGCTCTCACTGAGCGCTGCGTAATTGTTTTCGCCTCCCAGAATTCCCCCCCGCTTAATTTAAATTAAGCAGTGGCCATTTTTTTTCTGTGCAGACAAGAACATTTAATTCGTTAATTTTATTTCTTAGACTTCTACTGTTAGTGTAATATATCGTAAGTGAATTGTTATTTTGAGGCCCGTCTCTTTCCCTGATCATTTTTGCCAATTCCTTTCTCCCACAAACACAAACTTTTATTACCTCCTTCCTCCAAATTAATTTCCCATACCACTGTCTACTAACAGTTTAAACCCAAACAAACACCTCTAACCACTGGTTCAACGAGTTCGCAACAGCAACACCCCAAGCCCTCGATAGATGCCACCCCCATCACGAGCATACATTTCATTTCTTCCATAGAAGTGTTCCCAGTTGTCTATGAAAGATATTGCATTTGATTGCAATATCTTTCCAGCCGGCAATTGACACCAAGTGCCCTCGACATCCATTCATTTCCCACTCCCTTTCTTGGAAGAATGCCACATATGATCCGGATTCCTCCCTTGCTCCGAACTAATTCAATGGCTGTCCTGAATCTCTGTATTAGTTCCTCACTCCTAACTCGTCCAACATCATTACCCCCCCCCTGCACTAATACAAATTATGGGTTTGTTCCCATTTCCCGTCATAATATAATTCATGTTTCCAACAATATCACCAATTCCAGCTCCCGGATAGCAAACTATACAATTGAGAATAATTTACATGATGTTATCATTCATACAGACTCTAAATCTTCGCTCCTGGCATTGTTATCCAGTCAGCGCAGAGATAATATACAACTCCTCACAGAAATTCAACATATAGGAAAAGAAGCACATAATTTAGGGCTGTCATTCACCCTAAATTGGATACCAAATCACACTGGCATAGATGGTAATGAAAAGGCAGACTCACTAGCAAAAACTGTCACTGCTCTACTTATTGTACAGGTTAAAACTCTCCAATTTTCACAGATAAGAGCAAATCAAGAAGAAAATATTCTCAACTATCAAAAGTGCCACAGAGCACAACAGCAGGAAGATCCACTGCTATATGGTACGAACAAGCCACTGGTTAATCTCTTTCAAGCTGGCAAAAAATATCCAGAGACATTGCAGTAGCTCATACCCAGACTCAGAGCTTGGTTACAAGTGCTGCTGGGAGGTAATAAACCCAATAGTTAATGCATGGGCTTACAGGTTCCAGAAGATGAAAGGAAATGTCAGCATGTGGAGAAATGCCCAACAGAACACTGGAACATTATCTAACACAGTGCACAGTTACAGACCCATTACGATTTCAACTTAGATTCAACAGAGCAGAAGAAGTTGTTAAACACATGGGACAAAATCCTACTGAAGGGACCATACGAGTCATAAATACTCATACTCCGCCCAAGTAAAACAGAAACAACACAGTGGGCCAGCCAGAGGCTTAGGGCCCGCGCAGGAATTTCTACTGTCACGCTCCCACCACATGTCCCACCACATGTCCAACCACATGTACCACCAAATGTACCACCACATGTCCCACCACATGTCCCACCAAATGTACCACCACATGTCCCACCACATGTCCCACCACATGTACCACCACATGTACCACCACATGTACCAACACATGTACCACCACATGTCCAACCACATGTACCAACACATGTCCCAACACGTCTACTCTCACGCTGCTCACCACAGTCTCAGAATGATAAAATAAAAATATATATAAAATGTTACTCAGGTAAAAGTACATATATACAAGATAAGTTACAAACAGAATGTTGGATTTCTAGATATAGCTAGTATATATACAATGTTTAATGTATGATGTTTAAACTAAGCAGCTTCCATCTATGGTGTGCTAGTTACATATAGTTTACTTTGACAGCATACGAGATCCTTCAGTGGAAAGATACACATAATTGTTCCCCCCGAAAAGCGGGTATATTGACAGTCTCCCATCCTGTGAGTGAACAGGATGTTCACATCTCAGATAAAGTTCATGTCACCGCCATAGTGGCATGAATAACACCCCTCCCCCAAGAGGAAGATGTTCAATCCTGTGAGTGAACACACCACCATGGTGACATGAATAACACCCCTCCCCCAAGAGGAAGATGTTCATCCTGTGAGTGAACACACCACCATGGTGGCATGAACAACACCCCTCCCCCAAGAGGAAGATGTTCATCCTGTGAGTGAACACACCACCATGGTGGCATGAACAACACCCCTCCCCCAAGAGGAAGATGTTCATCCTGTGAGTGAACACACCACCATAGTGGCATGAACAACACCCCTCCCCCAAGAGGAAGATGTTCATCCTGTGAGTGAACACACCACCATGGTGACATGAACAACGGCTCCCAATAGGAAGAACACTCGATGGATTTTCCATCTTGTGAGTGAACATAATGATAGCATGTCTCTAGTGCCCTCGACGAGGACAGGAAGCCGCCGGATTGTCGAAGGTTCCTCTATTTGTTCTGATGACTTTCTCGAGTTGGATTTTAACATTTAACAAAGCTTTGGCAGTTACGGGTTCAGCGGGTAGGCGGCTCCATGGATTAATAGCCCTGTGGGTGAAAAAGCATCTTCTGTTCTCAGTCCTACATTGAGGCCTGTTGAGCTTTAACCGTTGCTCCTTGTTTGTGTTACATCTGACCTTCTGAAGACGTTGTTTGGATCAACATCACCCAAATTGCTTAGTATTTTAAAAGTTTTGATAAGATCAGTCTTGTCATGTTCGGCTTGTAGTGTTGTTAGCCTTGTGGCCCTCAACCGTTCCTGATACGAGAGTCGACTTAGTTTTGGAATTATATTTTTTTGCCCAGTATTGTACTTTCTCCAGAGCAGCTATGTTAGGATTAAGGTTGTTGCTTTTTTTTTAAATTCAGCTGCTCGGAACAAAAAGTTCCAAGTAGCACGGGCTATGGTGAGCCCGTAGTGGACTTACCTGGCACAGGAGCGGGGCTGTAACTAGGATTAGTGTTGTTGTTTTAGATTTAACTACTCAGAACGAAATGTCCATGTAGCACGGGCTATAGAGAGCCCGAAATTGAGTTCGATTATTCGCGATAACCTTGTTACTGTGAGATTTGGGTCAAAGTTTTAAATGGAGGTGGGGATTCCTCCTTTTCCCCTGCTTCTTTTTCGCTTCACTTTTAGCGCACTGGTTTTAGTCTTGTTGTATAACATTATCTTGGTGGTGGATATAGATGCACAATATTCACTAGTGTCTCCCATTCTTCAACTGTTTTTCTAATCATTGTAGTCACTGTGGAATTTGCATCTAATGCAGCTGCTGTCGTTGATTAATGTTTAGTTTAATGTGCAGGGCTTCAGTCGCTTCACATTCCAGTAAGTAATGCAATAGTGGCGCCTCTGCATCTGTTCCACAGATATGACATTTGTTAACTATTGGGTTTATTACCTCCCAGCAGCACTTGTAACCAAGTCTGAGTCTGGGTATAGCTACTGCAATGTCTCTGGATATATTTTTGCCAGTCTTGAAAGAGTAGTACCCAGTGGCTTGTTCGTACCACATAGCAGTGGATCTTCCGCTGCTTTGCCTCTGTGGCAACTTTTGATAGTTGGGAGTATTTTCTTCTTGATTTGCTCCTTAATCTGTGAAAAATTGGAGATGTTTTAACCTGTACAATAAGTAGAGCAGTGACAGTTTTTGCTAGTGAGTCTGCCTTTTCATTACCTCTATGTCAGTGTGATTTGGTATCCAATTTAGGGTGATTGACAGCCCTAAATTATGTGCTTCTTTTCCTATGTGTAGTATTAACAGTGACATTGTAAACGATCTACTCCGTAGGTTAAAAGAATGATTAAAACCACTGAAAACACTTACTGGTAAGAATATTGGTATCAATATTAAATATGTTAGACTATTCAATATGATGTTTGTTAGGTCTCTCGTTGATTATAATGCTCTGCACTTAATTAATTTCCCCTCCTCTGTGTTGGACAAACTTGAAGTAGTACAGAATGAGGCCACGAGGATAATTCTTGGTGCCCCAAGATGCAAAAGAATCATCAACATGCGGGAGGAACTGAAGCTTCCAACCATACTAGAGAGAATCATGCAAGTCAACACCACCTTTTGCCTTAAAGTATGAGAGACCCTACATCTCCTGCATTGCTCAGAGACAAATTATTTAGTGCTGTTAACACCCTTTTGACTGGTGCCGACATACCAACTCACTCCTTTTATGATAAATGGCTGAGCAAAAATGCCTACAATCTCAATAAACTCAACATTCCTTTTAGGTGCAATCTACCTGTCTCTGATATTCCTCTTTATCTGTACCCCACCATTCAAGTATCATACACACCAGTCACCAAGAAAGGTAATGAGAATCTTGCTCTTCTCAAAGCTGTCACACTCGGAACACTTGCCTCCTCCATCGACAATTTAAGATCTCACAAGCACTGTGTCTACTCCGACGGCTCAGTCCAATCTTCCACTGGACGGACTGCAGCGGCATGTAGGTTTTATAAAAATAATTTTTGCACAAATACTGTCAGTGTCAGGTTAAACAACTGGCTGACCTACACACAAGCAGAACTAGCAGCATTACAACTAGCTATCAGTATATTAAAAATCATTGGAGGAGGAATAATATTTTGTGATTCAAAGTCTGCACTTCAAGCAATCGAAAACTTCTCCTGGAAGATCGACAACAAGAACCTCATACTACCAAATTATAAATGACCTAATCGCTGCACAGAGCAAAGGGCCTCGAATCTCCTTTGTATGGATATCTTCACACATAAATATAACCCATCATAATGAGACAGACATTGCAGCCAAATTAGCGTGTAACAAGGATGAAGTTGAATTAGATCTAGGTATCCCCATCTCTGCTGTCAAAACTGTATTGTTCCAAACACTCAGGTCTGATAGGAAAGAAATTACTAACTCCCAACGACCTGAAAGCACTAGTATAAAAAGCTATGATTTGTTCAGATCTGAAACCTATGTCTATGGGCAGCACAAAACGTCCACTAGACTGTGCGACACAGTGGTTGCCAGGATCAGGTTGGGTTACCGTTACCTGTGGCAGGTGGCTGCAGGTGACGGATCTCCCAATCCTGAGTACTCCAGGTGCAAACTCTGTGAGCAGGAGCTGCGGCATGATCTCCCACACTACATCACTGAATGCCCAGTTATTAGACCTTTCAGACCAGTTGACATGAAGTACCTGGAACTCTGCAATTACTTTATTCACTCTCGTGTTCTTGAAGATATCCTTATAGTGTACCCAAAATTTGCCAGTGCAGGCTACTGAACATATGGCCCTGTATGACTAACCATCCTGCGAGATGGGGACTTTTAGTATCACTGGTGCCTTATTCACTCTTGTGTTGATGATATCCTCATAATGCATCCAGAGGTCTGCCAGTGTAGACCACTTATAATATGCCTTTGTATGACTAACCATCCTGTGTGATGGGGATTTTTTAGCATCACGTAGCTAGCTTTTTGACACTGTATTCCCTTCATATAGTCTAGGGTAGCTGCACAAATGCAGATGTACCTAATGTATTAAAAAAAAAGTAGGATTTCTGTGATGAGTTGTATATTACCTGTGCTGACTGGATAACAATACCTGGAGCGAAGATTTAGAGTCGATATGAATGATGACATCATGTAAATTATTCTAAGTTGCATAATGTATGGCCTCCTTCAGGATATATAATTCTATTTGCAATATTGAGCACCCACTATTCATGCTCCAGTAAGCTTCATGGTTGTTAGTGTAAACTGCTGCCCCAGCAGAACCTCTTTCTTGATCAACTGATCCGTCTGTGAAGATGTGAGTCGTTGTCGGTCTTGAGATGGTTTCCATTTGTTATTCTATGACTGTTGAGCCTCTGCGAGTCACATGCTGAATGTTTAACTGGTAATCCTTCAATGATTATCTTTAGACTCGATTCTTCCCATGGTGGAAGCTGCCGAAAGTATTGATATGGTCTATCTTCCCCTTTGTTTTTAATGGTCCATTTAAGTCCACTTTCACTAGAATCTTGACTAGATCATCTGTCCATACATTTGTTCTATATTGAAGGTTTCTCTGAAGCGATCTGTGCATACTGTCATTGATTGACAGTCTGGCGGTGGTTCCAACAAGTTTAGAGGTTATGGTGGCTATTCTTAGTTTGATCCTGTTTTCTAAGGCTGGTAAGTTGGTTTCCATTCTTAGATTCTCTCGACGCGTCTATATAGGTGCTCCCAGCATTGTTCTGAGAGCATCATTTTGAGACACTTCCAGTTTCTCCCATTGGTTATCACTGAGGGATGTAAGAGCAGGAGCAGCATAGTCAATGAGTGACCTAACTGCTTGAACGTAGTACATTTTGAGTACTGGTAGAGTTGCACCATCTCTAAGACTGGTCAGGGAGCGCAAAGCTGAGTTTCTGGCTTTACAGCGTTGCCGAAGATATTTAATTTCTTGAGTGAATTTCAACTGGTTGTCTATTATGACTCCTAGGTATTGAAAAGAGGTAACCTACTCAATTTCTTGTCCTTGTATTGCGAGTCTGATGTCTTGAGTTCTCATTTTAACGGCCATAGCTTTTGTTTTATTGCTGTTTATTTTCACTGCTATGCGTTCCGCTTCCCTGCTGATAATATCTAGGCATTTTTGTGCATGGTTCCTGGCGCCTTTGCCATTGATGATGACCACAAAGTCGTCTGCATAGTTAAGAAGTTTGGCTTTTGGTAGCTTGAGCTTTATGAATGGTTCCATGAGACAGTTGAAGAGGAACTAGGGGCTTAGTATTCCTCCCTTCGGAGTTCCATTTTCCAGCCTCTTTGAGGAGGATGTTTTTCCTTGGAATCTGACTTTAGCTTCTCGGTTAAGCAGACTTCCTTTGGCAAAAACAAGAGCATGTCCTTCGATTACCTTATCTATCAGGCACCACAGTGTAGCTGGAGAATTGGCTAGCTCGATAGTTTTTTCAGGTCTAGAAGAATAAGAATTCCTGGTTTGTCATTGATTTGATCTAGGAGGGAGGTAAGGCATTCTCTGGTTCCAACACATTTCCTGTAAACAATCATATTTCGATGCAGTGGATTGGCTTTCCAGTCAATTCGATTATTTATTTTATTTATTTATATATATAGAGTTGTTACATTCTTGTACATCCACCAGCACGCGTAGCGTTTCGGGCAAGTTTTTAATCCTATGTTCCCAGGATTACAACCCGCCAAATCATTTAACAACCAGGTACCCATTTTACTGTTGGATAAACAGAGGCTACAGTTAAGGATTGACGTCCAGTAAATCTTCTTCAGACAGGATACGAACCCAGGCCAAAGTGTTCACGAAACGCCAGGCGAGTATCTTAACCACTACACCACGGGGACTGCACAATCATTAAGAGCCATTCTTTCTGCATCTTTGGCCAGACCGCTTAGCAAGTCTGAATAAATTAAAATAAAAATCAGGAACAAACTAAAGCACCAATTCCTTCTAGTCTAAACAAGAACAAGACCTCGAATAACTGGAGAATAACTGACCTCATCTACCAAGAAAAAAGAAAGGCAGCAAAAGACATATCAAGTGACTACTGTTCTAATGATTATTGCCTCCGTGACAGAGACCTTCAGCAAGATGCTTCTGGAACAGACCAACCTTCAGTGAAGGAAGAAAATGTTAACAGAGTTTTAAAAACAATTTATTTATTTATTTATTTATTTATTTATTTATTTATTTATTTATTTATTTATTTATTTATTTATTTATATACAAGACGGTACATTGGGATTGTGAGGATACATTCATAGAGATACAGAGCATAGTGATTACATTCCTGTAAAGCCACTAGTACGTGCAGCTTTCGGGCAAAGCTACTGAACTTATTTCTTCCACATTTCTACAAGACCTGCCTGAAAAGTTGAAGTAGAAGTCGAAGAAGGTGACAAAACTGAATGGTTTCAGCACCCAGTGGCAGTCTCCACTCCAGCCAAGAGGACACAAGCCGTCGGGAAATCAGCACATTACAAACCACCATGGACTTTGGATTCAACTCTAACAAAATAATGGACACTGAAGATTATACAATGGAATATCTAAGGATTAAAAAACAAAGCACAAAAGCACAGAGCAGTGCTTCTCAAGAACAACATTGATATTGTTTTACTTCAAGAAACACTTACCAGAACTGAAAGAAGTATCAATATCCCAGGATATCAAGGTTTCCACTGCCCAATTGCACAAGATGGCACCAGAGGCATTTAAATTCTAGTCAAATCAATATCAATGCCACGGCAATCACAGACCTGCCTAACTGTGGTAGAAACGTCGAAATTATGGGAGTTAATCTCACTATGAGGAAACTCATTGCTGTCCATCTTCAATGTATACAGGAGCCCTAGCCCTTTAACTGCGCAACGCGCCTGCAGGCTCGCGTCTGGTTTGCGCAACGCGCCTCCGGGTATTTGTATTTTTCACGTTCCATTCAAATCTCCCGCGGCTACACGGGGTTCACATCAGCTTCCTCAGGGCTCTTGTAAACAGACGCCATCTTTAAAAAAAATCGTGGTCCACATTCCCGGGTGTGGGAGCCTCAGTAGTGTGTGAGCAACCAAGGCTGGCGCTCGCAGCATGAGCGCACAGCACTGCTGTTCAGCGTGTGACCACAGCATCGCCTAATAATGTCAAAATATATATATAACTTGTATCATTTAGCCATGATAGTGTTATAGAAGAGCCTGAGTGTGATAATGACTGGGTACAATGTTCAATTATCAGTGATTCAATGCTGTTCACGATGTTCACAGCACCACAGCATTATTTCGTCCATCTAGGAATTTTCAAATGATTTCTTAGGTTCCTTTTCAAAATAAACGTGTGGTCAATTATTCATTTACAGGAATTAGTGACCAGGATTGTGATAATAGCAGGATTGTGGTTATAATTAGCGTTGTGCGTAGTATTGTGGAAAGAGGAAAGTTTGGTGAGGGAGGGAGGGCGAGAATTGAGGTAGCCTCATTGTGTGTGTGGGCTGCCACTCTTGTTTTGCTCACCATAATAGCTTAGTGGTTCGCTATGGGCAACACATATGTGCATGGGTATATATAGTGTGTGTATACAGTGTAAGAACAGTAACAGGAGAATGTTGAGAGGAGCTAGTTTGGTGAGGGAGGTGACGTAATCGTAGCGTCGTCTGCTGTGTGATTTTTCATGCAGTGTATGGTGGCCACTGTACTGTTTGGACACAATACCGGCTTACTTGCATAGTTCTGGTAAATAAAACATGTAGATAGGTATATAGAACATGTGTAATAAGAACTATAACAGTATGGTGGGAGGAGCAATGTTGGCGAGTAAGATGTTGGAGTGAGGGAGACTGGCTGGGTGTGGCTGCTTCACTCGAGGTGTTCTGAGTGTGTTGATGGTGAATGTATATAGTGTGTGACAGTGTGTAGTGTGTAAATAGATTATATGTATACATAAATTAGCATGATACATAGTAAATATGTGCAGCATATGTGTACACAAGTGTCATGCACGTAACACAGTGTCTTCGGACAGTACGGTTGTTTTACTGCCATAATATAGTGTACGTGTTCACTATACATAGGATTAGTACGTAAAAACAAATAAAATGTATTTGGAACTGTGCGAAAAAATGAACGAAAATATATTCGCGGCAACTCGCGCGCCCCGCCCGACCCCCCCCCCCCCCGAGCTTACAGCACGGGCGCACGGGAATCATGACGTCACGCCCCAACTTACGGACCCCAGCAGCCAAAGTAAGTACAATTACGACTTTTTTTACATACCATACTGAGGGAAGGGTTTTGACACTTTAAAAAGAAAAAAGAATTTTTTCCAGAGAATTTATTTCCTGCGCACCACGGGGTGTCATATTTGGAGGCAACGCAGTTAAAGGGTTNCACATGTACCACCACATGTCCCACCACATGTACCAACACATGTACCACCACATGTACCACCACATGTCCCACCACATGTCCCACCACATGTACCACCACATGTCCCACCACATGTACCACCACATGTCCCACCACATGTCCCACCACATGTCCCACCACATGTACCACCACATGTCCAACCACATGTACCACCACATGTCCAACCACATGTCCCACCACATGTCCCACCACATGTCCCACCACATGTCCCACCACATGTCCCACCACATGTCCCACCACATGTACCACCACATGTCCCACCACATGTCCAACCACATGTACCACCACATGTCCCAACACATGTCCCACCACATGTACCACCACATGTCCCACCACATGTACCACCACATGTCCCACCACATGTACCACCACATGTACCACCACATGTACCACCACATGTCCCACCACATGTACCACCACATGTCCCACCACATGTCCCACCACATGTACCACCACATGTCCCACCACATGTCCAACCACATGTACCAACACATGTCCCACCACATGTCCAACCACATGTCCAACCACATGTCCCACCACATGTCCAACCACATGTACCAACACATGTCCCACCACATGTCCAACCACATGTCCAACCACATGTACCACCACATGTCCAACCACATGTACCAACACATGTCCCAACACGTCTACTCTCACGCTGCTCACCACATGTCTCAGAATGATAAAATAAAAATATATATAAAATGTTTACTCAGGTAAAAGTACATATATACAAGATAAGTTACAACAGAATGTTGGATTTCTAGATATAGCTAGTATATATACAATGTTTAATGTATGATGTTTAAACTAAGCAGCTTACATCTATGGTGTGCTAGTTACATATAGTTTACTTTGACAGCATACGAGATCCCTTCAGTGGAAAGATACACATAATTGTTCCCCCCGAAAAGCGGGTATATTGACAGTCACCCATCCTGTGAGTGAACAGGATGTTCACATCTCAGATAAAGTTCATGTCACCGCCATAGTGGCATGAATAACACCCCTCCCCCAAGAGGAAGATGTTCATCCTGTGAGTGAACACACCACCATGGTGACATGAACAACACCCCCCCCCAAGAGGAAGATGTTCATCCTGTGAGTGAACACACCACCATGGTGACATGAATAACACCCCTCCCCCAAGAGGAAGATGTTCATCCTGTGAGTGAACACACCACCATGGTGACATGAACAACACCCCTCCCCCAAGAGGAAGATGTTCATCCTGTGAGTGAACACACTACCATGGTGACATGAACAACACCCCTCCCCCAAGAGGAAGATGTTCATCCTGTGAGTGAACACACTACCATGGTGGCATGAACAACACCCCTCCCCCAAGAGGAAGATGTTCATCCTGTGAGTGAACACACTACCATGGTGGCATGAACAACACCCCTCCCCCAAGAGGAAGATGTTCATCCTGTGAGTGAACACACCACCATGGTGACATGAATAACACCCCTCCCCCAAGAGGAAGATGTTCATCCTGTGAGTGAACACACTACCATGGTGGCATGAACAACACCCCTCCCCCAAGAGGAAGATGTTCATCCTGTGAGTGAACACACCACCATGGTGACATGAACAACACCCCTCCCCCAAGAGGAAGATGTTCATCCTGTGAGTGAACACACTACCATGGTGGCATGAATAACACCCCTCCCCCAAGAGGAAGATGTTCATCCTGTGAGTGAACACACTACCATGGTGGCATGAATAACACCCCTCCCCCAAGAGGAAGATGTTCATCCTGTGAGTGAACACACTACCATGGTGAAATGTACAACGGCTCCTAATAGGAAGAACACTCGATGGATTTTCCATCTTGTGAGTGAACATAATGATAGCATGTCTCTAGTGCCCTCGACGAGGACAGGTAGCCGCCGGATTGTCGAAGGTTCCTCTATTTGTTCTGATGACTTTCTCGAGTTGGATTTTAACATTTAACAGAGCTTTGGCAGTTACGGGTTCAGCGGGTAGGCGGCTCCATGGATTAATAGCCCTATGGGTGAAAAAGCATCTTCTGTTCTCAGTCCTACATTGAGGCCTGTTGAGCTTTAACCGTTGCTCCTTGTTTGTGTTACATCTGACCTTCTGAAGACGTTGTTTGGATCAACATCACCCAAATTGTTGAGTATTTTAAAAGTTTTGATAAGATCAGTCTTGTCATGTTCGGCTTGTAGTGTTGTTAGCCTTGTGGCCCTCAACCGTTCCTGATACGAGAGTCGACTTAGTTTTGGAATTATATTTTTTGCCCAGTATTGTACTTTCTCCAGAGCAGCTATGTTAGGATTAGGTTTTTTTTTTTTATATATATATTCAGCTGCTCGGAACAAAAAATTCCAAGTAGCACGGGCTATGGTGAGCCCGTAGTGGACTTACCTGGCACAGGAGCGGGGCTGTAACTAGGATTAGTGTTGTTGTTTTAGATTTAACTACTCAGAACGAAATGTCCATGTAGCACGGGCTATAGTGAGCCGAAATTGAGTTCGATTATTCGCGATAACCTTGTTACTGTGATATTTGGGTCAAAGTTTTAAATGGAGGTGGGGATTCCTCCTTTTCCCCTGCTTCTTTTTCGCTTCACTTTTAGCGCACTGGTTTTAGTCTTGTTGTATAACATTATCTTGGTGGTGGATATAGATGCACAATATTCACTAGTGTCTCCCATTCTTCAACTGTTTTTCTAATCATTGTAGTCACTGTGGAATTTGCATCTAATGCAGCTGCTGTCGTTGATTAATGTTTAGTTTAATGTGCAGGGCTTCAGTCGCTTCACATTCCAATAAGTAATGCAATAGTGGCGCCTCTGCATCTGTTCCACAGATATGACATTTGTTAACTATTGGGTTTATTACCTCCCAGCAGCACTTGTAACCAAGTCTGAGTCTGGGTATAGCTACTGCAATGTCTCTGGATATATTTTTGCCAGTCTTGAAAGAGTAGTTCCCAGTGGCTTGTTCGTACCACATAGCAGTGGATCTTCCGCTGCTTTGCCTCTGTGGCAACTTTTGATAGTTGGGAGCATTTTCTTCTTGATTTGCTCCTTAATCTGTGAAAAAATTGGAGATGTTTTAACCTGTACAATAAGTAGAGCAGTGACAGTTTTTGCTAGTGAGTCTGCCTTTTCATTATCATCTATGCCAGTGTGATTTGGTATCCAATTTAGGGTGATTGACAGCCCTAAATTATGTGCTTCTTTTCCTATGTGTAGTATTAACATTGACATTGTAAACGATCTACTCCGTAGGTTAAAAGAATGATTAAAACCATTGAAAACACTTACTGGTAAGAATATTGGTATCAATATTAAATATGCTAGACTATTATACATGATGTTTGTTAGATCTCTCGTTGATTATAATGCTCTGCACTTAATTAATTTCCCCTCCTCTGTGTTGGACAAACTTGAAGTAGTACAGAATGAGGCCACGAGGATAATTCTTGGTGCCCCAAGATGCACAAGAATCATCAACATGAGGGAAGAACTGAAGCTTCCAACCATACTAGAGAGAATCATGCAAGTCAACACCACCTTTTGCCTTAAAGTCATGAGAGACCCTACATCTCCTGCATTGCTCAGAGACAAATTATTTAGTGCTGTTAACACCCTGTTGACTGGTGCCGACATACCAACTCCTTTTATGATAAATAGCTGAGCAACAATGCCTACAATCTCATTAAACTTAACATTCCTTTTAAGTGCAATCTACCTGTCTCTGATATTCCTCTTTATCTGTACCCCACCATTCAAGTACCATACACACCTGTCACCAAGAAAGGTAATGAGAATCTTGCTCTTCTCAAAGCTGTCACACTCGGAACACTTAGTTAGTTCATATATTATGTACCCCATACCCATCCCGTGGGCGGTAGTGGAAAGGGTTACAGAGGCACATAATGGGCACACTTGCCTCCTCCATCGACAACTTAAGATCTCACGATCACTGTGTCTACACCGACGGCTCAGTCCAATTTTCCACTGGACGGATTGCAGCAGCATGTAGGTTTTATAAAAAAAATTTTTGCACAAAGACTGTCAGTGTCAGGTTAAACAACTGGCTGACCTCCACACAAGCAGAACTAGCAGCATTACAACTAGCTATCAGTATATTAAAAATCATTGGAGGAGGAATAATATTTTGTGATTCAAAGTCTGCACTTGAAGCAATCGAAAACTTCTCCTGGAAGATCGACAGCAAGAACCTCATACTACCAAATTATAGATGACCTAATCGCTGCACAGAGCAAAGGGCCTCGAATCTCCTTTGTATGGATACCATCACACATAAATATAACCCATCATAATGAGACAGACATTGCAGCCAAATTAGCGTGTAACAAAGATGAAGTTGAATTAGATCTAGGTATCCCCATCTCTGCTGTCAAAACTGCATTTTTCCAAACACTCAGGTCTGATAGGAAAGAACTTACTGACTCCCAACGGCCTGAAAGCACTAGTATAAAAAGCTATGATTTGTTCAGATCTGAAACCTATGTCTATGGGCAGCACAAAACGTCCACCAGACTGTGCGACACAGTGGTTGCCAGGATCAGGTTAGGTTACCGTTACCTGTGGCAGGTGGCTACAGGTGACGGATCTCTCAATCCTGAGCACTCCAGGTGCAAACTCTGTGAGCAGGAACTACGGCACGATCTCCCGCACTACATCACTGAATGCCCAGTTATTAGACCTTTCAGACCAGTTGGCATGAAGTACCTGGAACTCTGCAATTACTTTATTCACTCTCGTGTTCTTGAAGATATCCTTATAGTGTACTCAAAATTTGCCAGTGCAGGCTACTGAACATATGGCTCTGTGTGACTAACCATCCTGCGAGATGGGGACTTTTAGTATCACTGGTACCTTATTCACTCTTGTGTTGATGATATCCTCATAATGCACCCAGAGGTCTGCCAGTGCAGACCTCTTATAATATGCCTTTGTATGACTAACCATCTGTGTGATGGGGATTTTTTAGCATCACGTAGCTAGCTTTTTGACATTGTATTCCCCTTCATATAGTCTAGGGTAGCTGCACAAATGCAGATGTACCTAATGTATTAATAAAAAAAAGTAGGATTTCTGTGATGAGTTGTATATTACCTGTGCTGACTGGATAACAATACCTGGAGCGAAGATTTAGAGTCGGTATGAATGATGACATCATGTAAATTATTCAAAGTTGCATAATGTATGGCCTCCTTCAGGATATATAATTCTATTTGCAATGTTGAGCACCCACTATTCATGCTCCAGTAAGCTTCATGGTTGGTAGTGTAAACTGCTGCCCCAGCAGAACCTCTTTCTTGATCAACTGACCCGTCTGTGAAAATGTGAGTCGTTGTAGGTCTTGAGATGGTTTCCATTTGTTATTCTATTACTTCCTTGAACCTCTGCGGGTCACATGCTGATTTTTTAACTGGTAATCCTTCAATGATTATCTTTAGATTCGATTCTTCCCATGGAGGAGGCTGCTGAAAGTGTTGATATGGTCTATCTCCCCCTTTGTTTTTAATGGTCCATTTAAGTCCACTTTCTCTAGAATCTTGACCAGATCATCCGTCCATACATTTGTTCTATATTGAAGGTTTCTGTGAAGCGATCTGTGCATGCTATCATTGATTAACAGTCTGGCGGTGGTTCCAACAAGTTTAGAGGTTATGGTGGCTATTCTTAGTTTGATCCTGTTTTCTAAGGCTTGTAAGTTGGTTTCCATTCTTAGATTCTCTCGACGCGTCCATATAGGTGCTCCCAGCATTGTTCTGAGGGCATCAATTTAAGACACTTTCTTTTTTTTAATTAGTTATCACTGAGGGATGTAAGAGCAGGAGCAGCACAGTCAATGAGTGACCTAACTGCTTGAGCATAGTACATTTTGAGTACTGGTAGAGTTGCACCCTCTCTAAGACTGGTCAGGGAGCGCAAAGCTGAGTTTCTGGCTTTACAACGTTGCCGAAGATATTCAATTTCTTGAGTGAGTTTCAGCTGACTGTCTATTATGACTCTTGGGTATTGAAAAGAGGTAACCCACTCAATTTCTTGTCCTTGTATTGCGAGTCTGATGTCTTGAGTTCTCATTTTAACGGCCATAGCTTTTGTTTTATTACTGTTTATTTTCACTGCTATGCGTTCCGCTTCCCTGCTGATAATATCTAGGCATTTTTGTGCATGGTTCCTGGCGCCTATGCCATTGATGATGACCACAAAGTCGTCTGCATAGTTAAGAAGTTTGGCTTTTGGTAGCTTGAGCTTTATGAATTGTTCCATGAGACAGTTGAAGTGGAAAGGGCTTAGTATTCCTCCCTGCGGAGTTCCATTTTCCAGCCTCTTTGAGGAGGATGTTTTTCCTTGGAATTTGACTTTAGCTTTGTTACATATGTGGCTGTCCTATGGGGGATCTGGTATTAACTGGATGTAGGGGCAATAGTAAGACTTAAGAGTTATCAATATGGGAGATCTAAAAGGCCCGGCCCCCAAATAAAACTATAAGCAGTGCTGAATACTTGGCTACACACAAGGTCAGTCTAGAAGTTGATCTACGATCTCCTACACAGGAAGAACTGATACTCCCTTAATTCACTTACTTGTTTATTAACCCCTTAACAACCCCCCATATACATTCACACCAATAACAATAATAATAATAACTTTACCACCCTATCTTACGTTACAAGCCTTGGTCCACATAGGCAGGATACAAGGTTTTACACTGAACACAAGCTAGGGTAAAGTTCTACTAGTAAAACACTTGAAGCTTGGGCAGCTTAGGGGTAGTGCCCACGTGGTACCTAACACAACACAACAAAACACTACCCTAGAGGTACCCAAAACACTGGCAAATACTACCACAGGTCTACACAAATCTACAACTTCCAGAGTAGGCACACTTACAAATACAATAAATATAACTTAACTTAAGGTAATGGAAATAAGTAAGAGGACGGGTAGAAGGGGAGAGAGGCGCTGAGCCACCGAGTCCAGTTGTTTATACCTCGAAGGCCTAGCAGAGAAGACCGCTTCCAGTGACCAGGCTCCCGCATGTGTGGTGCCGGGAAGAGGAAGAGCTAATTGATCGTGCAGCTATACACATTAACAAAAATCTTCCCCTATGCCTCATATTGTTACTTACTCGTCCTAAGGATAGTTAATCTATAACAATGTTATACTTAATCCACAACAAGCTCAAGAGTCTGAATGCTTTGTGAGCAACAAGAATTGACTTACGTCTGGAAGGGAAGATAAAGACAAAGACGTCTCGTCATGCGTCCACCTACTATAGAATAGTTTATTTAGCTCGATTTGACCTCTGGTTTCCAAATGAGGAACCCAGGGTCATAACAAGCTTCTTGGTTAAGCAGATTTCCATTGGCAAAAACAAGAGCATGTCCTTCGATTATTTTATCTATCAGGCACCACAGTGTAGCTGGAGAATTGGCTAGCTCGATAGTTTTTTCAGGTCTAGAAGAATAAGAATTCCTGGTTTGTCATTGATTTGATCTAGGAGGGAGGTAAGGCATTCTGTGGTTCCAACACCTTTCCTGTAAGCAACCATATTTCGATGCAGTGGATTGGCTTTCCAGTCAATTCGATTATTTATTTTATTTATTTATATATATAAGAGTTGTTACATTCTTGTACAGCCACTAGCACGCGTAGCGTTTCGGGCAAGTTTTTAATCCTATGTTCCCAGGATTACAACCCGCCAAATCATTTAACAACCAGGTACCCATTTTACTGTTGGATAAACAGAGGCTACAGTTAAGGATTGACGCCCAGTAAATCTTCTTCAGACAGGATACGAACCCAGGCCAAAGTGTTCACGAAACGCCAGGCGAGTATCTTAACCACTACACCACGGGGACTGCACAATCATTAAGAGCCATTCTTTCTGCATCTTTGGCCAGACCGCTTAGCAAGTCTGAATAAATTAAAATCAAAATCAGGAACAAACTAAAGCACCAATTCCTTCTAGTCTAAACAAGAACAAGACCTCGAATAACTGGAGAATACAAAGCTCCTCATCTACCAAGAAAAAAGAAAGGCAGCAAAAGACATATCAAGTGACTACTGTTCTAATGATTATTGCCTTCGTGACAGAGACCTTCAGCAAGATGCTTCTGGAACAGATCAACCTTCAGTGAAGGAAGAAAATGTTAACAGAGTTTTAAAAACAATTTATTTATTTATTTATTTATTTATTTATTTATTTATTTATTTATTTATTTATTTATTTATTTATTTATTTATTTATTTATTTATTTATTTATTTATTTATATACAAGAAGGTACATTGGGATTGTGAGGATACATTCATAGAGATACAGAGCATAGTGATTACATTCTTGTAAAGCCACTAGTACGTGCAGCTTTCGGGCAAAGCTACTGAACTTATTTCTTCCACATTTCTACAAGTCCTACCTGAAAAGTTGACGAAGTAGAAGTCGAAGGTGACGAAACTGAATGGTTTCAGCACCCAGTGGCAGTCTCCACTCCAGCCAAGAGGACACAAGCCGTCGGGAAAATCAGCACATTACAAACCACCATGGACTTTGGATTCAACTCTAACAAAATAATGGACACTGAAGATTATACAATGGAATATCTAAGGATTATAAAACAAAGCACAAACACACAGAGCAGTGCTTCTCAAGAACAACATTGATATTGTTTTACTTCAAGAAACACTTACCAGAACTGAAAGAAGTATCAATATCCCAGGATATCAAGGTTTCCACTGCCCAATTGCACAAGATGGCACCAGAGGCACTTCAATTCTAGTCAGAAATCATATCAATGCCACGGCAATCACAGACCTGTCTAACTGTGGTGAGAACGTCGAAATTATGGGAGTTAAATTAATCTCACTATGAGGAACTCATTGCTGTCCATCTTCAATGTGTACAAGAGCCCTAGAGAACACGACATGGATCTCTCTGCAATCTTTGAAATAATAGTCACTACATCTACTATCATCTCAGGTGACTTCAACGCTCATAGTGCATTACTATTTGATTCACCAAGAACCGACGCCAACGGAGGACATATTGAACACCTTTTGGATGAAGTGCCTGAAGTCAGTCTGCTTAACTCGCCGGAACCAACCTATACTGGTGGGGGGGGGGGGGAAGCTGGACCTCACGTTTGTCTCCGACAGTATTTATGAGTTGTACTCACCTAATTGTACTCACTTAATTATGCTTGCGGGGGTTGAGCTTTGGCTCTTTGGTCCCGCCTCTCAACTGTCAATCAACTGGTGTACAGATTCCTGAGCCTACTGGGCTCTATCATATCTACATTTGAAACTGTGTATGGAGTCAGCCTCCACCACATCACTTCCTAGTGCATTCCATTAACTAACTACTCTGACACTGAAAAAGTTCTTTCTAATGTCTCTGTGGCTCATTTGGGTACTCAGCTTCCACCTGTGTCCCCTTGTTCGCGTCCCTCCAGTGTTGAATAGTTCATCCTTGTTTACCCGGTCGATTCCCCTGAGGATTTTGTAGGTTGTGATCATGTCCCCCCTTACTCTTCTGTCTTCCAGTGTTGTAAGTTGCATTTCCCGCAGCCTTTCCTCATAACTCATGCCTCTTAGTTCTGGGACTAGTCTAGTAGCATACCTTTGGACTTTTTCCAGCTTCGTCTTGTGCTTGACAAGGTACGGGCTCCATGCTGGGGCCGCGTACTCCAGGATTGGTCTTACATATGTGGTGTACAAGATTCTGAATGATTCCTTACACAGGTTCCTGAACGCCGTTCTGATGTTAGCCAGCCTCGCATATGCCGCAGACGTTATTCTCTTTATGTGGGCTTCAGGAGACAGTTTTGGTGTGATATCAACTCCTAGATCTTTCTCTCTGTCTGTTTCATTAAGTACTTCATCCCCTATTCTGTATCCTGTGTCTGGCCTCCTGTTTCCACTGCCTAGTTTCATTACTTTGCATTTACTTGGGTTGAACTTCAACAGCCATTTGTTGGACCATTCACTCAGTCTATCTAGGTCATCTTGTAGCTTCCTACTATCATCCTCTGTTTCAATCCTCCTCATAATTTTTGCATCGTCGGCAAACATTGAGAGGAACGAATCTATACCCTCTGGGAGATCATTTACATATACCAGAAACAGTATAGGTCCAAGGACTGACCCCTGCGGGACTCCACTTGTAACGTCTCGCCAATCTGAGACTTCACCCCTCACACAGACTCGTTGTCTCCTGTTGCTTAGGTACTCCTCTATCCACCGGAGTACCTTCCCTTTCACTCCAGCCTGCATCTCCAACTTTCGCACTAGCTTCTTGTGTGGCACTGTATGGCACAGTTGTGTCATTGGTCAGTTGACCATGTATTGTCTAGTGACAACTTTGCTACAAAAACAGTTATTAATATAGCACTACCTCCCAGACCTCCAGCTCCCGAGCCCGGATGGGACTTTATTATTAGATATTAATGTTTTTCCTGCCCGAAACGCATTGCGTAATAGTGGCTTTAGGCATTGTATGTACTAGCTCTATCTATAAGCCGATCAAATTATGTAAAATCACTTGTATGTATGTACCTTACCTGAATAAACATATTTATTTATTTATATTTATATTAAAGCAGATTGGACGAAGTTTCAGGAATCTCTCGAAACGTGGCACCAAAACGACACTCCTCCTGACAATACTGAAGAAATGGAAAAAGATTTAGTGAATGGAATACATAGAGAAGCAAATCACACCATCCCCAAGAGGAAAACAATTTCCCAACAACACATTGGTATTACTGTGATTGGATCAAGACCTACATACCAGACTAAATCGTGCACGAAAGAATTTCAGAAGAGATAGAACCGAAGCTAATCTAGGACATCTTAGAGCTGTCCGAGATCATGTGCACGAAGAAACGGCAAAAATCATAGAAGAAAAATGGTTCGAGTGGTGTGCCAAACTAAATCAGCGTACATCTTTAGGAGACATTTGGAGGCAGATCAACAGGGCCTAAGAAAAATTGCCTCCTGCTCTGCCCCCATCATGTTGATCCAGAGCAACAAGCAGAAAGATTAGCAAATCTATTTGCTCAATTTCCTCAAGCAACTCTGATTCACCAACAAAGACTTCAAGCAGTAAGATGGAAAAAATAGACGATGCTTTAGCCTTACCTGACGAACTACACCAACCTTTTAATCTGAAAGAACTCAAAAGAACTACAAAGCAAACTAAAAACACAGCTCCAGGTGAGGACAAAATCACTTACAACATGCTGGCCAAGCTAGGAGAAAAGAGTGAAAAAGCCATCTTGAATCTCATCAATAGAGTATGGGTGACAAGAACTAAACCACTCTCTTGGAATAGTGTAGTTATAGTGTCTATTCCAAAACGTAAAGATCCAGGAAATCCAAGACCCATTTCAATAGGATTAAGGTATTTTGTAGGATTAAGTATTATATAGGTTAGGTGCATAATGTTTTGAGCAGATGCTTTTTTGTTTTATAAGCATTGTAAATAGTAAGTCATGTAACCTATACTAGGTGACGTGATTGTTTGTTGTTGTAATAAACGCCATGTGGAACGCACATTCGTTTCTCTTTCTGCTGAATTATAACAATGGCAACGAGGATTAACACCTGATTATTGCAACGTGAGCAGCCACCGCAAACGAACCTACACCTCTCCTCTCTCTCTTTCCACTCTACTCTAGGCAAGGCGCATTACCATAGGTCAGCCCTACTATCTTCCTGAGTATACTCGGGAGTAGACGGAGAGCCTCGCTATATAATGAGCATTGTCCGGTGGAGCACCAGAGAGCCTGAAATCTTCCTACAAAATATCCATTGCTACTGCGACCCATAGAGGGGGGCCGAAACAAAGCGTCCCAAACGATTTAAAGTTAGGACTACCCCTCTTCATGGTCATGCTTTCGGCAAAAATGATATCCTCAAGTTCCTGAAGGATGGAGCCGACTTTACACCCAGTAACATTGGTCAGGAAGGTGAGGATATCGTGCTCTTCTTTTCAAATGCAGAGGACCTTTAAAAACTCCAAGCATTCGATTGCACACTCCGCCAAGAACGCCACCTCCTCCCCAATTTCCCACGGAAGCACTGAGCTGAAAGAACAGTTTTTATCAGCAGGACAAGCCGCTGGATCACGGACCGAAAACGAGGTGAGATCATTAACAACACTGAGAATGAAAACCAGATCCTCGGGGTATTCGACCTTATTATTTGCAACGCCGACGATGAGCACCCAACGATGAAGCTAACACTAACTCCTCAGCAGTGGCTGCCACACAGGGTATCTACTGCTTCGGCATTAAGAGTCTACCGTACCTAATAAGGAACAAAAGATACCACGAACTCCAGCAGTGCTTCAAGTGCTACGAGTTCTCCCACCACAACAACAAGTGTCAGCACCCAGTCCAGAAGTGCAGCCTGTGTGGTCTGGACCATCACTACTCCATAAGCAAGGCAGCAATCCATCGCTGCTTGCCTTGCCATGGAGATAATCCGGCAATTTCCTACCAGTGCCCCCCCTCACACAGGAAACCATCAAGGCCCAGGTTGAAGCCACGAAAGACAACGCTTCTAACTCTGTGACTGGAGCCCCAGGCGCTCAACTCAGCACCACAGCTCCCACCAACCAATCGGAAGACTACCCATTCTTACCAAATAGTAGCTCCTCCCACCAGGCGACCCAACCTTCACAATGGGGACCCACGACCACACAGGCACGTTCGCAGCCCCTTGCATCACGTGCAGGCATTATCCCTGGTCTTTTTAGACTAGCGGAGAGGACTAGTCTTTAGGACTAAACTTTTAGACTACCAATTCCATGACAAAGACCAAAGAATCATCGCCCTGCTGCTGGGTTATGCCCTGGTGTTACGACCCTAGGTTTTTATTAGGAAGCCAGAGGTCAGTTTGAATTCTAAATAATGATTGATACATTAATTCATAGGATTGGATTAGGTAAGAGGGATAGTTAATTAACAGTCAGATATATTCAGGGCACTTGGATATCCCTGATGTTATTTGTCTTCCCTGCCAAACGTAAGAAGAATCTTGGTGCTCACAGAGCAGGCAGACTCTGTGCTTGTTGATTATTAAATATAATGTAAAGTTAATTGTTAGCTATTATTAGAACTAGTACAGTAACAATGAAATGAGGGTCTATGTTGGGATTGAGTACTACAGATGCTGGAGGTAGCATGTTTGGAGCAGATGCTCTTTTGTTTATGTTCTTGTTAATAATATTTCATGTACCTGATAATTGTTTTGTTGTGGTTACTGGCGGAAAATAAAACCATGTGGACGAAGATTGTTTCTCTTACCACAACCATAATAGTGGCGACGAGGATTAAACATTTCCGGCAGAGAGAGAGAAAAAGCAGCAGGAATCCGTACAGGATTTATTTGCGGAATTGAAGGCTTTGGCTAACCACTGCAACTTCGCAGCACAGTTGCACAGCAGGGTTAGGGACCAGTTGTTCATGGCAGTGGAAAAGGAGAATTATTTCCCTAACCTGGTGGCAGAAAATTTGGATCTACAATCGATGACTTCATGGACAGTGCTCGAGAAGATATTGAACCTGGAAAGGGCTTTTGGAAGTAAGACTTCTACTTAGGAAATTATGGTCGTACAGGGCCAGACCAGATGTAAACACTGTGGATACAATCACATAAGTAGCAAGTGCAAGTTTCGTGCATATATATGCAACTTTTGTAACAAGGAGGGACACTTGCAGAGAGTGTGTAGGGAATATCTGAACAGGAATAGCAAGGCCTGGGAGAGGAGACGACCAGACCACTTGTGACTTCACTGAACATACCTTTTCTTTCACAGAATATAGTCTGCTTTCCTCACCCGCAGCTTCTTCAGACGGTTTACCTTCCTCTACTGCCTTGACCCAGTACCACTACCTCTTCTTCCTGCATTAC
>WNGS01012949.1:46736-62656 GCA_020271785.1 Procambarus virginalis
GACAACTGGCCAGGCCACGCAACCGTATATACACGGGGCAAGAAATTGCTTCCGACATTGTTATTGACAATAAGAGCGACGAAGCTCGGTATGTGAAGCAACAACAATGACTTGCGACGAGCTACTCACATTCGTCGAAACTTGTTTTACCCAGTTAGCAAGAGATGAACATGCTGATCTCTCACAATGATTCAGGAATCTGTAACCTGTTGATTGACAGTTGAGAGGCGGGACCAAAGAGCCAAAGCTCAACCCCCGCAAGCACAATTAGGTGAGTACAATTAGGTGAGTACAATGACTTGTATGAACTGACGGTGTTCACAAGGTCAAAGATTCAACCATGGAACTATTTTTCCCGGTTATCTAGTGATGAGCATGGCTGGTCTCACTCACAGACTATGCTTGCTACAACTGTACTCACCTAGTTGTGCTTGCGGGGGTTGAGCTCTGGCTCTTTGGGCCCGCCTCTCAACTGTCAATCGATTTTTTTCTCTCACACACACACCCAGGAAGCAACCCGTAGCAGCTGTCTCACTCCCAGGTACCTATTTACTTCTAGGTAACTGGGGCATCAGGGTGAAAGAAACTCTCCCTATTTATTTCCCCATGGTCGGGATCGATCCCTGGGCCATTGGACTACGAATCCCGAGCGCTGCTCATTCAGCCGTCTAGCCCCTTCAGCCTTCTGTGCCATTGTATATTATTTAATAAAGAGAAACAAAGCGTTTCCCCCGCCTAAACCACTGTGCCGTACCCACACTGGAACACGCATGCCTCTCAATCACTGCTACATGTATTTATGTATGTAGGCTACATTAGCATTTTAAAAGCACTACAGTTACCTTCTGTGTTTGATTGTTCAATAAATCACTGAACTATATGTTTAACAGATCTCTAACCCTGTCCATGGAGGACAGAAGAAAAAATATAAATACTGGTTATCATTGTAAATGTGTGGCCAGTACGTCTGTGGCAGAACAAAACAAAATGCTTTGCATCCTCATCTTTCACCCCGCTTCTTGGCCTAAATATTTTGATCTGTTACTCTAAGATTTTAGTTTTATAGAACCCTTGCATGTTTAATTTGTCTATTTATCTGTTTCTGTGCTTAACATATTTGTAATTTACTGAATTGTCTGTTACTGCTAAGACTTTATTTCTGCAAAAATCTGACAAACCTTTGAACGCTTAAATTGTCTTGTCCTTGTGAACTGTAATATGTGATCATTTGATTACCTATTTATAAATTCTTCTCATTGATATTGGCTATTGGTCTGTCTACTGCATATCTTTGTTCAACATGTTTTATTACTATATGAAACTATTTTATTACAAATGTAAGAAATTACGGAATTTTTTATTTAATTATATAAATATCCTATAGTTTATTAATTATTTTGATTCTTTATTCATTTATTCTTTATCTAATATCAATTCTAAAATTTCCATCTTATTCTGCTCATTATTATTATTATTGTCAGTTTATATTGCATATCTTTAATCAGGTGTATTCTTTCTTACCAAATGTCTATGGTAATTATAATTACCATATGATCATGGTAGTACAGTCGGGTTTATTCTCGACTCGCCATCGAGAATTCCAGGTTCGGATCCTAGGTATAGGACACAAATAGTTAGGATCGTTTCCTATCACCGAATGCAGCTGTTCACCTAGCAGTAAAAAGGTGCCCGGGAGTCAGCATCTTGTGGGATTGCATCCTGAGGGATCAGTAATTAGACCCTGGGGGGGGGGACTCAATATAAACCTAAGATGTATATGTACACAGGCTGCCTGTCCCCCTATACAATGAGTTATTTATATCAATGGTATTAGTTTATTGTTATTTTTATTTAATTCTTAATTTGACTAGTTATCTGTATCTTAATATATAAAAATAAATAGTTTATTTAGGTAAATGTACATACAAACAAAATGGTTTACAAAGATAGTGTTGGCTTTCTAGATAGAGCCAGTATATACTATGCCTAAAGCCACGATTACGGTTTATGTCAGTGGGCTTAAAGCTGAGTGGACAGCGCTCTGGATTCGTAGTCCTGAGGTTCCGGGTTCGATCCCCGGTGGAGGCGGAAACAAATTGGCATAGTTTCTTTCACCCTAATGCTCTGTTGCCCTAGCAGTAAATAGGTACCTGGGAGTTAGACAGTTGCTACGGGCTGCTTCCTGGGGGTGTGTAACAAGAAAAAGGTCTGGGCAAGGACCGGGCCGCGGGGACTCTAAGTCCCGAAATCATCTCAAGATAACCTCAAGATACGCACAGCGTTTTGGGCACATGTATCTAAATGTATTTGAATCTGTAAATTAAGTATATTTTAAACTCTGAACTGAAATGCCAATCCTGCCCTTGAACGCTTCCTAGAAGGTTGTAACAGAACCCATGGGCACCACACCAGAAACAAATACCTATTTGATATTCCAAGAGTACGACTTAATCAACCTAGAAATGCTCTACAAATCAAGGGACCCAGAATGCGGAATGACCTTCCCAATCATGTCAAAGGCTGTACCTCTCTTAACCAATTTAAGAGAAAAAATAAGCACTACCTAATAAATTCCATGTAACCTACCTTACCCCTAAATGTCAACCCATGTCTTGCTATTTTCAATCAACTGTTTGTTGACCAAGATGTATAACTGCTGATTTCCGTCATGTCACCCCCTCCCCCCCCTCCCTTTTTTCACTTTTTCAACTCAATTTATATTCTGATCTTAATTAGTATTAAGTTTTAGTCAAAGTGTTTTTTCTCCACACCTTGTCCGAAACGCTGTGCGTATTAGTGGCTTTAGGCATTGTATGTACTAGCTCCATCTATAAATCCAACATTATGTTATATAATGTAACATAATGTGTCATTATATAAACTGGGAATCTGAATTTAATAATACTCAGGATATAAATTCATTAACTTACCTCTTCCTTTCCAAAATTCTAAGCCTTTGCAATACTCATTGTCCTCTCCTCACCAAATCTTTCAAAGAAAAACAAATCTTTCCTATTATGAGACTAGATTCAAAGAAGCAACAGGCAACATGAAAAGCACATGGAAAGCCATCTCTAACATCCTAGGAGCTAAACAACAATTACATAACCAGATAAATCTCTCCAAGGATGGTTATACATCTGTAACAGATCTAGAAACGGCAACAGAATTTAATAGCTTCTTTTCATCGGTTGGTGCTAACCTTGCCAGAAAAATCCCACAGACTCAGACACATGTTAACACATACCTTTCAGGCAGCTACCCAAACTCTCTTCTCCTTTTCACCAGTCAGCCCTACAGATGTTGTGTCCATCATACACTCTCTAAAAACCAAAGCTGGGGACATTAGTGAAATGCCATCCATGGTATACAAGAACGCCCTTGCGCCTTTGGTGTTCAACAAATCTCTAGAGTGTCATTCCTACCCTGATATCCTTAAAAAAGCAAGATTAACGCGAGTTCATAAGGGAGGCAATACAGCAGATATAAACAATTACAGACCAATATCAAATCTACCTATATTATCAAAACTATTTGAACAAATTATTTTCAAATAGCTCTTCTCCTGTCTCGTAAATTCAACATACTAAGTCCCTGTCAGTTTGGCTTCCGCTCCCAAAAGAGTACCAATGATGCAATTATTAGTCTGCTTGACTTAATCAACTCAGCCCTTGACAAAAATGAGTTTCTAATTGGACTGTTCATTGACCTGAGAAAGGCCTTTGATACTGTTACTCATAACTACCTCTTACTGTCGGAAAACCCGACACCATTTTATAATATTACATACAATAGGCAGCTAATATTGCTGCTGCCGTTGTATACACAAGTTACCCATAGAAAATGTAGCTTGTAGTGGAATTTTCCGTCAATAGAAAATGGGATATCATTGCCACATAGTACTATAAATTCACTAGCTATTCTGTTGGGAATTATTCTTAAATACAGTAGCCTTTGGACTTTTAATATCATAAAAACATCTCATTTGAATTAACTTAATTATCAGTATCAAAATAGAGTAAATGTGACCCTTCTATCAGTTACTGACATCTGGACAAAGTGAGCCAATGCGTCAGTGGTGGTGAAGAGGTCAGCCATTGTTTGTTAAGACCAGAGTCGTTGGAGCAAGTTCAGCTCCAATAATTTCTCTTGGACGAAGTGTTATGGAGATCAAATCAGTGTTCTACGGTCATCAACACGCAGTCAACAACCACAAGGGAAGTGTCTTTCCGAAATCTTATCTAAGTCATTATTGGCCAGTAATGTTATGTTAGATAGGATTATTTCCGGTTAGAACACATACGATGGACTCAACACAGGTAATTAAGTCTTGGTCTATATAATATATAATATACAGTGTTTTCTCTGATATAGCTGTCATATATTAGGATTCCGGCTTTACAGCTAGTACCCTTTGACAGGAACAAGAAGAGGAAGCAAGAATTAATCTTGGTACATCAGTTACTATGGGTGATGGAAGCTAGCCTCTCACGAGGATAATTTGGTGTCTACATCCTAGTTATACCTGGTGGACTAAGCCTATCATACATTAAGATAAGGCACCTCTCAATTTATATACTAATATACTTTATATACTAGTTTAATATTGTAGTTTGGTTGGCTGCACATATATAAATTAATATAAACCCCCCTAATGTGCAAGGATCGATTTGTAAGAAATATTGCAGACATACAGTTCACTTAACATCATACAAATTGCTATCGAAATATATAAATTAACGTAAATATAAATTCTATATAAATTCATATAAATTAAATAAATATAAATTTCACAGGTCGGTTCCCACACTTACTTTAACTCTGCCAATATGGAATCCGAGGCCATGCCCTGAACTATATCCGATCCTATCTTAGTGACAGACATCAATATGTAGCCATCAATGCTATAACCTCTCCCACTCTACCATTAACCATTGGGTGCCACAGGGCAGCATCTTGGGACCTCTCCTATTTCTTACATACATCAATGATCTGCCTAATGTCTCTAACATTCTTACACATATATTGTTTGCTGATGATGCTACCCTCATTCACTCAGACCCCAACCCACATACACTAAATAATGTTGTAAACAATGAACTAAAAAAAAGTTCACTTACGGATGTCAACCAACAAACTCACGCTAAACATAGAAAAAACTTACTAGATTTAGATTTAAATTTTTTATTCAGGTAAAGGTACATACATTGAAGATGAGTGTTGTTGTTATGTATGTTAAATCCACATAATGTTGGATTTAAGGATAGAGATAGTATATACAATACCTAGAGCCACTAATATGCATAGCGTTTCGGGCAAGGTGTGGAAAAAAAACACTTAGACTAAAACTTAATAGTAATTGAGCTTAAATTATAAATTATGTTGAACAAAGAAATAAAAATGAGGGGGGGGGAACATGGCAGAAAATAGCAATTATACAAGTTGGTCAACAAACAGCATTGATTAAAAATGCAAGACATGGGTTGACATTTAGGGGGTAAGGTAGGCTACATAGAGTTAATTAAGTAGTACTTAGCTTTTATCTTAAACTGGTTGAGAGAGGTACAGCGTTTGACATGGTTGGGAAGGTCATTCCACATTCTGGGTCCCTTGATATTGTAGAGCATTTCTAGTTTGATTAAGTCGTACTCTTGGAATATCAAATAGGTGTTTGTTTCTGGTGTAGTGACCAACTACTTGGGCTGGACGGTAGAGTGACGGTCTCGCTTCCTGCAGGTCGGCGTTCAGTCCACGACCGTCCAAGTGATTGGGCACCATTCCTTCCCCTCGTTCCATCCCAAATCCTTATCCCTATCCCCTCCCAGTGCTATATAGTCATAATGGCTTGGCGCTTTCCCTGATAGTTCCTTCCTTTCTGGTGTGGTGCTCATGGGTTCTGTTACAACCTTCTAGGACGCTTTAAGGTCAGGATTGACATTACAGTTTAGAGTTTTACATATATATAGAGTACACATGAGAGGATGTGCAGTGACTTAATATCTAACATATTCCGAGATCTGAGTAGGGGTACCGAGTGATCTCTGGGGCCAGAGTGACATATTGTCCTAATAGCAGCTTTGTGTCGAGTAATTAGAGGACGTAAATGATTTTGGGTAGTAGAACCCCAAGCACAAATGCCATAGTTGAGATAAGGATAGATGAGAGAATAATAGAGCGTCACCAGAGCAGGGCGAGGCACATAATATCTGATCTTAGAAAGAATGTCAACAGTTTTAGAAACTTTTTTTTTTTGCTATTTTTAGAATGTGTCCCTGGAAATTCATCTTGTTATCGATGAGGATAACTTCATCTTATTTGGAAGCAAATCAACAAATGCAATTCAGCTTCAGATAGACAATGTTAACATCAGCAATAAAAATGATGGAAAGTTTCTTGGCCTATACTTAGACAAGAGACTCAACTTCAGCACCCACATACATCACATAATCAAGAAAGTCTCAAAAACGGTTGGTATACTCTAAAATCAGATATTATGTTCCAACCTTTTATTATTACTTATGGTATCTGTGCATGGACTCAACCTCTGCAAACTACCTCAAGCCCATCATCACCTAGTAAAAATCTGCTATCAGAACAATAACAAACTCTGCTTTCAGACAGCACTCACCCCCCCCCCCCCTGTTTAAATCCCTAAACATGCTAAACATAATCTCACGTACTCCATACATTCTCTTGTGCCAATTACATTTACAAAACCCTGTTCTTAAGTGCTAACCCTGTTCTGAAACTCTCCCTGGACAGATGTAATAGGACCCATTATCACCACACCAGAAATAAATATCTCTCTGATATCTCCAGAGTCAAACTTAATCTATGTAAACACTCTATGTAAATAAAGGGACCTGGTCTATGGAACTCACTCCCTAATGAATTGAAAACCTGTCAAACTTTTGCCTTATTCAGAAATAAAACCAAAAAGTACCTAATTTCATCTTCATAGTTTCTACCTTGTGCTTGAAACTCGCACTGTATCTAGTGCTACATAATTCCCCAAAATATGTTCCTATGCGTCAGCCGGTGGCTGAGTGGACAGAACACTGAATGCGTGATCCTGTGGTCCCGGGGTCGATCCCGGGCGCCGGCGAGAAAATATGGGCAGAGTTTCTTTCACCCTGATGCCCTGTTACCTAGCAGTAAAGTAGGTACCTGGGAGTTAGTCAGCTGTCACGGGCTGCTTCCTGGGGGGGGGGGGGAGGGAGGCCTGGTGGAGGACCGGGCCGCAGGGACACTAAAGCCCCGAAATCATCTCCGAAGTCTCTGTGCTCTAATAAACCCCATGTACCTTCTTGTATATAAATAAATAAATAAATAATTGTTTGTAACTCATCTTGTATGTATGTACTTTTACCTGAATAAAAATTTGTATACAGAAACACCAGATAGATAGACAAGGCGTAAAACAGGCCACATGGAGATACACAGGAACACAACATGGGTGTCGGAAGCCGAATAGGTTTATTTCTCTTTACAAGTCACATATCTAAACTCCCACAGAAAACGGAGCTCGTATCTTCCATGGTACACGTTCTCCGTCAGGTTTTGAAGGACAATTTTTTAAACGAATGTACCAGTTAACTGTGAGAGGAATGCGGTCAGTTTTATGTGTGAAATGTTGTTGTTATTATTATTGTTATTATTATGTAGTTGATTGAGGGGCGACGACGATCGAGGGATCGGATGCGTCACGCAATTATTAGTATTATTATTGTTGTTGTTGCTTTATATCGAGGGAATCTGGAGAAGTGACTTTGATGTAATAATAAGGCAAACGTCGATTAAACGTTGTTCGGGCATGTGTTGCCCAATGTGGTGTGCGTCTTGAGCAGCTGCTCCAAACACAAGTTACCCTGCCAAGTTCGTCATGAGCAGGTCTTGTGTACCACAACCAACCACACCAGGTGTGTACCACAACCATCCTCAACAGGTGTGTACCATAACCAACATCACCAGGTGTGTACCACAACCATCCTCAACAGGTGTGTACCATAACCAACATCACCAGGTGTGTACCACAACCAACCTCACCAGGTGTGTACCACAACCATCCTCACCAGGTGTGTACCACAACCATCCTCACCAGGTGTGTACCACAACCAACCTCACTAGGTGTGTACCACAACCAACCTCATCAGGTGTGTACCACAACCAACCTCACCAGGTGTGTACCACAACCAACCTCACCAGGTGTGTACCACAACCAACCTCACCAGGTGTGTACCACAATCAACCTCACCAGGTGTGTACCACAACCAACCTCACCAGGTGTGTACCACAACCAACCTCACCAGGTGTGTACCACAACAAACTTCACCAGGTGTGTATCACAACCAACCTCACCAGGTGTGTACCACAACCATCCTCACCAGGTGTGTACCACAACCAACCTCACTAGGTGTGTACCACAACCAACCTCATCAGGTGTGTACCACAACCAACCTCACCAGGTGTGTACCACAACCAACCACACCAGGTGTGTACCACAACCAACCACACCAAGTGTGTACCACAACCAACCTCACCAGGTGTGTACCACAACCAACCTCACCAGGTGTGTACCACAACCAACCTCACCAGGTGTGTACCACAACCAACCTCACCAGGTGTGTACCATAACCAACCACACCAGGTGTGTACCACAACCAACCTCACCAGGTGTGTACCATAACCAACCTCACCAGGTGTGTACCACAATCAACCTCACCAGGTGTGTACCACAACCAACCTCACCAGGTGTGTACCACAACCAACCTCACCAGGTGTGCTCCACAACCAACCTCACCAGGTGTGTACCACAACCAACCTCACCAGGTGTGTACCACAACCAACCTCACCAGGTGTGTACCATAACCAACCACACCAGGTGTGTACCACAACCAACCTCACCAGGTGTGTACCATAACCAACCTCACCAGGTGTGTACCACAATCAACCTCACCAGGTGTGTACCACAACCAACCTCACCAGGTGTGTACCACAACCAACCTCACCAGGTGTGCTCCACAACCAACCTCACCAGGTGTGTACCACAACAAACCTCACCAGGTGTGTATCACAATCAACCTCACCAGGTGTGTACCACAACCAACCTCACCAGGTGTGTACCACAACCAACCACACCAGGTGTGTACCACAACCAACCACACCAGGTGTGCTCCACAACCAACCACACCAGGTGTGCTCCACAACCAACCACACCAGGTGTGCTCCACAACCAACCTCACCAGGTGTGTACCACAACAAACTTCACCAGGTGTGTATCACAATCAACCACACCAGGTGTGTATCACAACCAACCTCACCAGGTGTGTACCACAACAAACCTCACCAGGTGTGTATCACAATCAACCTCACCAGGTGTGTACCATAACCAACCACACCAGGTGTGTACACAACATACCTCACCAGGTGTGTACCACAACCAACCCCACCAGGTGTATACTACAACCAACCACACCAGGTGTGTACCATAACCAAACACACCAGGTGTGTACCACAACCAACCTCACCAGGTGTGTACCACAACCAACCACACCAGGTGTATACCACAACCAACCTCACCAGGTGTGTACCACAACCAACCTCACCAGGTGTACTCCAAACCAACCACACCAGGTGTGTACCACAAACAACCTCACCAGGTGTGTACCACAACCAACCACACCAGGTGTGCTCCACAACCAACCACACCAGGTGTGTACCACAACCAACCACACCAGGTGTGTACCACAACCATCCTCACCAGGTGTGTACCACAATCAACCTCGAGGTGTGTACCACAACCAACCTCACCAGGTGTGTACAACAACCAACCACACCAGGTGTGTACCACAACAACCTCACCAGGTGTGTACCACAACCAACCTCACCAGGTGTGTACCACAACCAACCACACCAGGTGTATACCACAACCAACCACACCAGGTGTGTACCACAACCAATCTCACCAGGTGTGTACCACAACCAACCTCACCAGGTGTGTACCACAACCAACCTCACCAGGTGTGTACCACAACCAACCACACCAGGTGTGTACCACAATCAACCTCACCAGGTGTGTACCACAACCAACCTCACCAGGTGTGTACCACAACCAACCACATCAGGTGTGTACCACAACCAACCTCACCAGGTGTGTACCATAACGAACCTCACCAGGTGTGTACCACAACCGACCTCACCAGGTGTGTACCACAACCAACCTCACCAGGTGTGTACCACAACCAACCACACCAGGTGTGTACCACAACCAACCTCACCAGATGTGTACCATAACCAACCTCACCAGGTGTGTACCACATCCAACCTCACAGGTGTGTACCACAACCAATCTCACCAGGCGTGTACCACAACCAACCTCACCAGGTGTGTACCACAACCAACCTCACCAGGTGTGTACCACATCCAACCTCACCAGGTGTGTATCACAATCAACCACACCAGGTGTGCTCCACAACCAACCACACCAGGTGTGTACCACAACCAACCTCACCAGATGTGTACCACAACCAACCACACCAGGTGTGTACCACAACCAACCACACCAGGTGTACCACAACCAACAACACCAGGGTGTACCACAACCAACCACACCAGGTGTGTACCACAACCAACCACACCAGGTGTGTACCACAACCAACCACACCAGGTGTGTACCACAACCAACCACACCAGGTGTGTACCACAGCCAACCTCACCAGGTGTAAACATCTCCAAGCTCATTCGTGTATGACTCACACACACCTGACACCGTCCGACACTTCACACACACCTGACACTGTCCGACACTTCACACACACCTGACACCGTCCGACACTTCACACACGCCTGACACTGTCCGACACTTCACACACACCTGACACTGTCCGACACTTCACACACACCTGACACTGTCCGACACTTCACACACACCTGACACCGTCCGACACTTCACACACACCTGACACCGTCCGACACTTCACACACACCTGACACCGTCCGACACTTCACACACGCCTGACACCGTCCGACACTTCACACACGCCTGACACCGTCCGACACTTCACACACGCTTGACACTGTCCGACACTTCACACACACCTGACACTGTCCGACACTTCACACACACCTGACACTGTCCGACACTTCACACACACCTGACATCGTCCGACACTTCACACACACCTGACACCGTCCGACACTTCACACACACCTGACACCGTCCGACACTTCACACACACCTGACACCGTCCGACACTTCACACACACCTGACACCGTCCGACACTTCACACACGCCTGACACCGTCCGACACTTCACACACGCCTGACATCGTCCGACACTTCACACACACCTGACACTGTCCGACACTTCACACACACCTGACACCGTCCGACACTTCACACACGCCTGACACCGTCCGACTCTTCACACACACCTGACACCGTCCGACTCTTCACACACACCTGACACCGTCCGACACTTCACACACGCCTGACACCGTCCGACACTTCACACACGCCTGACACCGTCCGACACTTCACACACACCTGACACTGTCCGACACTTCACACACACCTGACACCGTCCGACACTTCCACACACCTGACACTGTCCGACACTTCACACACGCCTGACACCGTCCGACACTTCACACACACCTGACACTGTCCGACACTAACTCAGTTGAGCCCGTTATGAGGATGTAAAATAACTGCGAACGTTTCTCAGACCTTTTTGACTGGAATCCCTCTCTCTCTCTCTCTCTCTCTCTCTCTCTCTCTCTCTGGTAATTTTAGTTTAAGACTGGACTCTTGATTCACGAAACAGTTATGCAAGTACTTACGAACGTGTACATCTTTCCTCAATCTTTGACGGCTTTATTTACATTTATTAAACAGTTTACAAGCATGAAAACTTCCCAATCAACTGTTGTTATTGTTATAAACAGCCTCCTGGTGTTTCGGAGTTCATTAACTGTTTAATAATTGGAAACAAAGCCGTCAACGATTGAGAAAACATGGACAGGTTCGTATGTTCTTGCGTAACTGCTTCGTGAATCTGGCCTGGATAGTACCACGCAAAAATATGGAACATTAGGTAGTCGTGAAGGTTCTAGGAACAGGTTTTCTTCTGGCTCTTGTTAACGGGCTTTAAAACTAAACTTTCCCACAAGTAATCTTGGAATTAGTTGTGGTTAAGGTTATATATAAAGGTTAAGTCTTACTCTTCTAGTTTTCCCTGGACCATCACCCAACAATTGGTTTACATCCAGCTTACCAATGACTGTAGAGCGAATAGTTATAAGGATAATTGTTATATTTCTTTATTAACAAGGTTTTTGTGCACAACAGTGTGCTGCTGTATTTTTAGATATGATAGATTACAGAACATAGAGCAGGTGTTCATCTATGGGTTCATCTAATATCCCCCATCTCACAGGATGGTTAATCATTCATGGAATCAGAGGGAATCAGAGAAAATCATGAGACGTGAGTCTAATCCATTAGGCTGCAGCAGGAAACTTTGTGCATAGCATATCTTCCATTATCCGCGAATGAATGAAATCACTTGTCCTTTGATAGAAATGGGGAAAACCTTCGACAAGCCGCCGGCTTCCTGTTTTCATCAAGGCCACTATAGAGTATTCGTGGCCCTCAGGTAAATTCAGGAAAATACACATAGCTCAAAGTATCTCATTCCGCTTGGTATAAAATCATTGATAACAAGGCACTCAATCATTAATTGTTGAAGAGTGTGTGGTAAGTCTTGTTCAGAGAGTTGATAATTGGCGTGCTCTGTGTTGGGAGAGTCAACCTTGCCTGTCGTAAGTCACAATATAAGAGCCTAGTTCTGGCAACTATAATATCACAGTGTCTGGCGGATGTTGTATGCTGTCCGGGCATGTAGTTCTCAATTGTAGAGCTGTCATATGACTTCCTGTGAGTGACGGGTGCTCGCTCCTCCTTCTCCCTGGTCCAGCACCAGCACCACCTGCACCACCACCACCACCACCACCACCACCACCACCACCACCACCACCACCATCAGCCCTGTGGGAATGTCAGTGCATAACACCTCAGTGTACCAGCTTGTTCTGTCCCTGTTAGCACGCTCCCACCACATGTCCCACCACGACTACTCTCACACTCCCACCACATGTCCCACCACGTCTCCTCTCACGCTCTCACCACATGTCCCACCACGACTACTCTCACGCTCCCACCACATGTCCCACCACGTCTCCTCTCACGCTCCCACCACGACTACATCACAGATGGATCAGTAGACCAGCAGGGACAAGAAACCGGAACTGCAGTTAAAGCAGGAAACTCTATAAATAGTTGGAGACTCAAATGGGTGTTCAATTTTACAAACAGAGATGTTAGCCATTTGAAAAGGCTTTGGAACATGCTCTTGCTGAACACCGACAACATGTTATCATATATACAGATTCGAGAGCAGCCAATGAAACCTTGCAACAAGAACACATATGTGATAACATCCATCTGATCACAAATGTCATATCATTAATGCAAACACTCGAACGTCAAGCCCATTGGGTACTTATCAACTGGGTGCCAAGTCATGTGGGAATATTAGGGAATGACATTACAGACAAAGCTGCAAAACTTGCCACTAAGCGAAGAAATGTAGACATTTATATACCACAGAGTTTATCACAGATTAAGAAAGTAATTAGAAATAGAGCAATGCAAATAATGTACAGCAGTTACAAGCACACCTCAGCACAGCAGTTGCAACATCAGGATCTGCAGGTTGGTACGAAATTCAACCAACTACGAACCACTTATTTTGATGAAAGGGAGCAGTAGAGCAACAGAAGTACACTTACATCGCATCACGCTTGGATACCCATGTGCATGGGCTTACAGGTTCCAGAAGATGAAAGGAAATGTCAGCACTGTGGAGAAATGCCCAACAGAACACTGGAACATTATCTAACACAGTGCACAGTTACAGACCCATTAAGATTTCAACTTAGATTCAACAGAGCAGAAGAAGTTGTTAAACACATGGGACAAAATCCTACTGAAGGGACCATACGAGTCATAAACACTCATACTCCGCCCAAGTAAAACAGAAACAACACAGTGGGCCAGCCAGAGGCTTAGGGCCCGCGCAGGAATTTCTACTGTCACGCTCCCACCACATGTCCCACCACATGTCCCACCAAATGTAACACCACATGTACCACCAAATGTACCACCACATGTCCCACCACATGTCCCACCACATGTCCCACCACATGTACCACCACATGTCCAACCACATGTCCCACCACATGTCCCACCACATGTACCACCACATGTACCACCACATGTCCAACCACATGTACCACCACATGTCCAACCACATGTACCAACACATGTCCAACCACATGTACCAACACATGTCCCAACACGTCTACTCTCACGCTGCTCACCACATGTCTCAGAATGATAAAATAAAAATATATATAAAATGTTTACTCAGGTAAAAGTACATATATACAAGATAAGTTACAAACAGAATGTTGGATTTCTAGATATAGCTAGTATATATACAATGTTTAATGTATGATGTTTAAACTAAGCAGCTTACATCTATGGTGTGCTAGTTACATATAGTTTACTTTGACAGCATACGAGATCCCTTCAGTGGAAAGATACACATAATTGTTCCCCCCGAAAAGCGGGTATATTGACAGTCACCCATCCTGTGAGTGAACAGGATGTTCACATCTCAGATAAAGTTCATGTCACCGCCATAGTGGCATGAATAACACCCCTCCCCCAAGAGGAAGATGTTCATCCTGTGAGTGAACACACCACCATGGTGACATGAATAACACCCCTCCCCAAGAGGAAGATGTTCATCCTGTGAGTGAACACACCACCATGGTGACATGAATAACACCCCTCCCCCAAGAGGAAGATGTTCATCCTGTGAGTGAACACACCACCATGGTGACATGAACAACACCCCTCCCCCAAGAGGAAGATGTTCATCCTGTGAGTGAACACACCACCATGGTGACATGAACAACACCCCTCCCCAAGAGGAAGATGTTCATCCTGTGAGTGAACACACTACCATGGTGAAATGTACAACGGCTCCCAATAGGAAGAACACTCGATGGATTTTCCATCTTGTGAGTGACATAATGATAGCATGTCTCTAGTGCCCTCGACGAGGACAGGAAGCCGCGGATTGTCGAAGGTTCCTCCATTTGTTCTGATGACTTTCTCGAGTTGGATTTTAACATTAACAGAGTTTTGGCAGTTACGGGTTCAGCGGGTAGGCGGTTCCATGGATTAATAGCCCTGTGGGTGAAAAAGCATCTTCTGTTCTCAGTCCTACAGTGAGGCCTGTTGAGCTTTAACCGTTGCTCCTTGTTTGTGTTACATCTGACTTCTGAAGACGTTGTTTGGATCAACATCACCCAAATTGCTTAGTATTTTAAAAGTTTTGATAAGATCAGTCTTGTCATGTTATAAAAATCTACAAATCAAAAGTTTAGGACTAATTAACTAAAAATAAAAATCTACAAGTGAATGTAAACACAGTCAAGTATAATATTCATGTAGAAAGGAAAAAAAAAGGAACAGAGAGAGAAGGAAAGAACAATAGAGAAGAAGAAGCATGAGCCAGCTGTGAGAGAGGAGGAGGGAAGCCATAGAAAGAGAAAGAATAGAGAAATAAAAAAGGCCAAAGAGAAAGAACGAGAAAGAGAAAGAAAAGAAAAGGAAATAAAAAACACGTCAAGTTAATATTCATATTAGCCACCATGTCTTCCTTCGATCTAGTAAAACTCTGCAAAGCATCAATTTTAATCAAATGAGAATAAGAGATTGGGTGGAGAGAGAGAACTAGAGAGAGAGAGAGAGAGAGAGAGAGAGAGAGAGAGAGAGAGCGAGAGAG
>WNGS01012949.1:88902-99429 GCA_020271785.1 Procambarus virginalis
GCTAGTTTTGTTGTTTGTTTACAGTTCAGGAGATGGGATCCTCGAGCTAATTCAACACTTCATCTTTAGTTACACGACAATATTGGCCTGGCAATAGTCTGTCTCATTATGATGGGTCTATTTTGTATGTGATGGATGAGTATCCATACAAAGGCTAGATACGATGGCCCTTTGCTCTGTTGCAGCGATAGGTCATCATATCACTGTGAGTAGTGATGATGGTTCTTGCGGTCGGACTCTCCCGGATGAAGTTTCAGATTTGCTTCAAGTGACAGACTTTGATATCACACAATATATTATGTCCCTCCTGCCATGACTCTTTTAATATACGGATATAGAGCGAGTGGTACTATGCTAGCTCAGGTTCCATGCTTGTGGTGGAGGGTATCTCCCATGATTTGATTTAACCTGAACACTGACAGTCTATTGTGACAAAAATTTATATTTAGTATAAAAACCCGACATGCTGCATGCACTCCGTCCAGGGAGAATGGTGACTGAGGCGTCGGTGATAGGACACAGCTGATACAGTGAGATCTTTAAGGTTGATACGTGGAAGGAGCAAGGTGCTACCCATTATGTGCCTCATGATAACACCTTTTCCACTACCGCCCACAAGGGTATGGGCTATGTGTGGTACATAATGAGTATGAACTACTCAGTGTTCACGGATAGTGTGACAGCTTCGAGAAGAGGTCCAAGAAGTATTCTCATTACCAGTATCTTGGTGACAGGATAGGGTATGGTACTTGAATGGGGGGTACAGATAAAGAGGAAATATCCATGGAGACATGGGTAGATTGCACTTATAAAGGAATAGTTCAAGTTTTAATGAGATTTGTAGAGCATTGTATTGTCATACCGCGTATCTATCATAAAAGGAGTGAGTTGGTGTGTCGGCACCGGTCAATAGGTTGTTAACAGCACTAAATAATTGATCTCTGAGCAATGCAGGAGATGTAGGGTCTCTCATGACCTTAAGGCAAAAAGTAGTGTTGACTTGCATTATTCTATCTAGTGTATGGTTGGAAGCTTCAGTTCTTTTCTCATTTTGATGATTCTTGTGCGTCTTGGGGCACCAAGAATTAACCTCGGGGCCTCATTCTGTATCTACTTCGACGTTTGTCAACACATGAGTCGAGGGGAACTTAATAATGTGCACGAGCATTACTATCAAACGAGAGAGTCTAACAAGCACTACATGTATTACATAGTAGCTCTAGCATCCTGCTATAATATTTGATACAACATATGCTTACCAGTAATTAGGTTTTACAATGGCTTTTAATCATTCGTGTAAACCTACGGAGTGATGATCGTATTACAAATGTCAACATGTAGTAATACTACACATATGGACAAACTGAGGAGCACATAATTTAGGGCTGTCAAATCACCCTATAATTGGAGTACCAAATCACACGTGGCATAGTATGATAATGAAAAGGCAGACTACTCGTACTAGCAAAAAAACTGATTCAGCATGCCTCCTACTTATTGTACAGGTTAAAACTCTCCAATTTTTTTCACATGATTAAGGAGCAATATCAGATAAGTAAATATGCTCCCAACTAGTCAAAATGATAGTGCCACAGAGGCACTAGGATACCCCCTCCCAGAACAGCACGTACGCGAACAGATAACCACTGGCGATGTGGTACGATACAGAAGCCACTGAGTAGAAAGCTACATGCTTTCACAAGCACCTGGCAAACCATATATCGAGAGACATTGCAGGTAGCCATACACAGATTCAGATTTTGTTACAAGTGCTGCTGGGAGGTTATAAACCCAATAGGTAACCCCCCCAACTGTCCTACTCTGTGGTAAACTGAGGCAGAGGACTCCACTATTGCTTTACTTAGTACTGGACTTGTGAATGCGACCTGAAGCCCGGCACATTAAACTAACATTATCAAATCCGACCAGCTTGCCTGACATAGACCTACAAATTCCACAGATGACTACATGATTAGAGACATACAGTTGAAGAATGGGATGGACTACTAGTTTGAACTAGAATATTGTGCAGCTCTATCTCCTCTATCACACACAATGACTGCTCTAGATATGTATATACCATAACTGCAGCGGACCTACAAACACCACTGGTGCGTGCTACTACAGTGGAAGCTGAGAAAAGAGCTGCAGGGAGACATAAGCGAGGACTCCCCACCTCCATTTAACAACTTTGACCCAAATATCCACAGTACCGAAGGTTCTCTCTGCGAATAATCGACACACCAATTCCGCGGTCGTCTATAGCCGTTGTGCTCATGGGACATCTTCTGCTGTTGAGTAGTTCAATCCTCTACCCCCGCACAACAAACCACTAATCTTAGTTACAGCCACGCTCCTGTGCCACGGTAAGTCCACTACGGGCTAACCATAGCCCGGCTACTTGGAACTTGTTTGTTCCTAGAAGCTGAATATTAAACAACAAACAACTTAATCCTAACCATAGGCCGGAGAGACCATAGCTCAATAGCTGGGCAAAATTAAATATAAATCCAAATTACTAAGGTCGACTCTCGTTCAGGGATACGGTTGAGTTTGTTCCACAAAGGCTGCAACTACTGCAAGCCTCGTTTTAGTCATAGAAAAACTATAGTGTTATATGTATACTCGGAAATTTACTTGTTTTAGTTTTAAATAGCAATAACTGCTTGTAACGTCAGACTGATCTCAGCATGACATGAATCACAGGCTGCTTGATCACGAAATCTTTTGTGTTCACATTGCATATATAGATTTTTATAGATTTTTAGATTTTTACTTGTATATTCTGTTATAAATATAGTCTATATATTTCGAGCTATTACATATATTTGTTGTATTACTCATTCCTAATTAAATAAATATAATATTTTAATTCTCTTTTTGTACCCTATTTATTTGTAATTCACCGTACATACAGTAGATAGGATGTCCATTTCTTTCTCAGATATGTCTTCTTTCTTTCTTTCTCTCCCTTTCTATTTCAGATATGAATTAAAAAAAATTATTATACCCTAATTTACCCTAACGTTTTAATGTAGGTAATTAAAAGATTATAAAAAGGTTTTTTAAATGTTATCAATTTACATTCTAAGGTCGTATATAACAATTCTCAAAAAAAAATTTTTAAAACGTAATTATAAACGCGTTGAAAACAATGAAATGTCGGTTTTAGAAAGTTTTAAAAACGTGAAAATGTTTGCTGGGGTGACGGCTGAGACTTATAAATAATACAAATACAAATTCACATATCTTCGAAATATTTCTACCACTAACGGCGCCCTGTCACTGCAGGATTCTGCAACTGCAGCGTGGGGTGGCGTAGGGTCAACTTAGGCTGGCTGGAGGTGGAAATGATTGGGAAGAACCAAGGTCTTGGCCAGGACCCGATCTCCCACGTCGTGACAACACAGCTCACAAACACAGAATGCCTGCCTTGGGCGGGTATCCCACGCCAGCGGTGCTTTGGCGCAAGAAATCCAGGCAGCGGCTCCTTTGGTGCCAGGCGCTCGACCAATCGACGCCTGGGAGGCCTACAGCGAGACGTGCCGCTACCAATGATGTGGAAGCCGGCTGGTGACGCTGGTGACGTCACGTCACCGGCAAGGAGAACCATTAGGTACTTGAGAGGGTCCCTCTACCCTCCTCTCTCTCTCTCTCTCTCTCTTTCCCCTTCTGTTGCCATATCTAAAGTTACAGAATTCAGGGGAAACCTGTAACTATTCACTGAGAATACCTGCGACAACGAGAGTTACTTCATTGGAATGCTGAAGGCATCCTCTTTCGAAAGAGCTGTAATTTCGCCCCTCTATCTCCACTGACAGGGAAGATAGGCTTTTGTGCACCCCTGTGCACATCTGTGAAATTTTTTAAGGCCAAAATGCCATCTTTCAGCTACCACCTAATAGATGTAAGCTAGCTGAGAAGTGGGTCAAAATCCAACTTCTCACTCCGCTGTCGATCTTAGCAGTGTGTTAGCTGCTGATATACGCAGTGTTGGTGAAGATCGGCGTATCCTGGGATTGACTATTAAGGGTTACAGTGATGTGCCTATCTTGAGGTTATCTTGAGGTTATCTTGAGATGATTTCGGGGCTTTAGTGTCCCCACGGCCCGGTCCTCGACCAGGCCTCCATCCCCAGGAAGCAGCCCGTGACAGCTGAATAACACCCAGGTACCTATTTTACTGCTAGGTAACAGGGCCATACGGTGAAAGAAACTCTGCCCATTGTTTCTCGCCGGCGCCCGGGATCGAACCCGGGACCACAGGATCACAAGTCCAGCATGCTGTCCGCTCGGCCGACCGGCTTCCTCTGGCCTAGTGTGAAGTGCTGCTAGCAAGCTGCTAGAAGCTTTTGCCAGGGGTTAGCTACCCCTGTATACGGATGTTTGGGACCCCTGTCAGCATGTTGCTGAAGCCCTCTGCCAGTGAGTAGCTGGAGAGCGAAAGTGGGGTGTGGCCACATCGTGAAACTGTGTGGGTGGACTGACCCACATAGTGAGTGAACTTGCCAGTGTTGTCCTGTATAAGTGGACAGGTTACTGCGATTGTAGAGACATTAGAGTTGACGGACACTGCTAACGCATTTGTGTCCTGCGTGAGAGAGACATTGTTGTACATAAGTGTATGAATAATCTATTTGTATATATATTTAATAGTGAAGGTGAATATATTGGTGAAGGGAATTGTGTGTTGTTTATCCCCCCCCCCCTGTATTTATGCTTTGCACTACTACCAGCTCTTGAAAGCTTACTACTGACTTGGGGTCGGATACTATAAAAGAGTTATAACATCAAGTACCCGGTTACTGGCCCATAGTGGTCGTAACACTTCCTATACTAATATGTACCACGCCTTGTTTGGTCCTGTTATGTGGGATAAATACTTTCATCTCAACCATCTGGATTCCACACCTGACGATTTCTCCCTCCATAAACACCTTCTTGATTCGGTATATGCCTCTGTTACTTTTAACCCCACACGTCTCGATACACGTGTCGTCGCTGCTCCTTCTCAGGATGCAGTTACCCACTTATCTGCATTGTCCAGCATTGGGGAGACCCCTGTTCGGGTCTCCAAAAACGCTCGGTTAAATGCCAGTGTTGGCACTGTTCTCCTCCCGCACCAAGTTGCAACTGGTGTTAGGGACCTAAAAGACTTCCACAAGGATATTAAACATATCCTCGAAGCCCAAGGCCATTCTGTCCTCCAGGTGGACACTTTTACTCGACTCCCTCGTGGTCTATATAGCCCCTTCGAGTTGTGAAAATCACTTTTGATAGTAGTCTGCCCTCTAATTCTTGCTGGTGACAGATGCTCTGTTCAGGAGTACATTCCCTCTCCTAAACTTTGCAATAGGTGTTGGAAGTTCGGACATGGTGCCCTCAAATGCACAAGTACTGTGTCTCTATGCCCCATGTGTGGGGATGATGATGACTCTAAGTCAGAATGATCATCTCCCCAGGCTCGCTTCCTCAATTGCGGTGAGGCCCATCCTACCTTCTCCCATGCGTGTATACACTACAAACTTGAGGAAGCCGTTCTCAACTTGAAACACCAGGCTCGGTTGTCTTTTCCTTAAGCGAGAGGCTAAGTCCGCCCTCTCAACCGGCGAACTTGGCATATCTTATGCTCGCGTGTTGCATTCTAACTCACCTCGTCGTTTCCACCTTACTCAGTCTAACAACCGATTCCAGGCGTTAGACCCGGACACGCCCACCGCCTCCTCCCCTGTTCCTTTACATTCTGTCCCGACGGATCCCCCTCCTGGTTCTCCATCTGGAGCTTTTCCCCTTCCTACCCAGTCTGCCATGTCTCCTATGTCTTCTTTCCCATCTCCCTCTGATCCTTCTTCCCATCCCTCCCCCCGCCTGGGAGTCGTCGTCAGTCCCTGAGGACTGGCTCGATGCCGTTGTACTTCCTATTCGGAAACTGGGGTCTCTCTGGACATCTCCTAAAGACTTACGCCCTATTGCCCTCACCAGTTGTGTTTGCAAACTCTTTGAACGTATGGTCAATGTTTGTCTGATGTAGTTCTTAGAACACTATCACCACCACGTCCCTTCTCAATTTGGTTTTCGCAAGTGCTGCAGCACGACTGATGTCTTGGTGAACATGGAGGTCTATATTCGTACCGCTTTTTCCTGCGGAAACCTCCGTTGTTGCTGTCCTTTTTGACCTGGAAAAGGCTTAATTGACACCACCCGGAGATACCATATTCTGTCCCAACTTTGTTCTCTTGGCCTTCGTGGTAATCTCCCTCTCTTCCTCCAAAGCTTCCTCTCTCGTCGTTCCTTTAGAGTGAGGCTTGGTGCCACTCTCTCTGCCTCTTTTAGGCAATACGAAGGTGTACTCCAAGGCAGTGTTCTGAGCACTATTCTTTTTCTGGTTGCTCTCAATGGACTTCTTTCCTCCCTTCCTTCTGGCATCTTCTCTGCTCTCTATGTCAACTATCTTACCCTTTGCTGTCGAGGTGATGATTCGCCTTTCCTTCAACTTGTGATTGCTGCCGTGTCGTCTTGGGCCACCAATCATGGCTTCAAGTTCTCTGAAACTAAGACTTGTGCTATGACTTTTACTTGAAAGCAAGTCGTTCTTCGTCTCTCTTTTTCACTTTATGGTCATCCTCTTGTGTACAAAGATTCCGCTAAGCTTTTGGGGTTAATCTTTAACACTCGTTTGTCTTGGTCACCTCATATCTCTTACCTCTGAGTTGAATGCTCTAAGGCCCTTAACCTCCTTACGGTTCTGTCCCATACATCTTGGGAAGTGGATAGGCGCATGCGTATCTCTTTACATTCCTCTCTCTTACTGTCTAAACTCGATTATGGTTGCCCTGCTTACTCGTCTGCTTCTCCTTCTACTCTTTGCCGTCTTGATGCTTTTCCCCATATTGGGTTGCACCTCAGCTCTGGTGCTTTTCGTTCGACTTCTACCCTCAGCTTGTAAGTTGACACTGGCTTCCTGTCTCTCCAGGAATGCCGTGATCGCTGCTGTCTTTGCTATCTTGCGTGGTCCTTACAACACCCCTCACTCTCGCCTCTGTCGTGCTTTGACTTTTACCCCTCTTGTAGCTCCTGTTCCCCTTCATCACCTCTCTCTTTCTGTCCTGCAAAATGTCTCGCCTGCAAAATTCTCTTTCGGTTAGTATTACCAATATTTCTCCTCGTGTTGTTCCGCCCTTGCCACCGTGGAGGGCCCCCCTTTCCTAAATTTTTGTAAATCCCAGACCCATATCACTAAAGCTTTTACCCCTCCTACAGTTCTGAAACACCTTTTCTTTGAACACTTTTCTTCACACTCCCTCTCCATTTCCATCTTCATCAATGGGTCTAAGTCTGCGGATGGTTTAGGCTACTCTGTTGTTTTCCTGACCACACCTATATGTATCGCCTGCCTCTGGAGACTAGCATCTTCACGGCAGAACTTTATGCTGTTCTCTATGCTCTTCGTCTACTGCTTTCTCGCTGCCATTCCTCCTTTCTGGTGGTAGTTGACTCTCGCAGTGCCCTCATGGCTCTGGACTCCTTTAATCAAGTCCATCCGGTGGGAGTCGAGATTCAACATTGGCTGTTTCTTATCTCCAGTAGATTTAAGACAGTAGAGTTTTTCTAGGTTCCCAGTCATATTCGTGTTTCTTTAAATCAAGGTTCTAGGTTCTAGGTTCTAGGTTCAAGGTTCTAGGTTCTAGGTTCAAGGTTCTAGGTTCTAGGTTCCCAGTCATATGGTGTTTTCTTTAAATCAATACCAAAATCAATACTAAAAAGTACCTAATTTCATCCTCATAGTTTTTCACCTTTTCCTTAAAATTGCACTTTTATTTATTTTATTTATTTATTCATATACAAGAAGGTACATTGGGAATGTGAGAATATATAATATGGTAATTACAATCTTGTAAAGCCACTAGTACGCGCAGCGTTTCGGGCAGGTCCTTAATCTAAGAAAATTTTTAGTAGGTAAATACTAGCAAAATTATAAAAAAAAAAATGATAACAGTTACATGGCAAGAAAAGAAAAAGAAAAAAAAAATGAGAGAAAATGTAGGTACAGTATAATAAAGCACTTAGGTAGCTAAGATTGATTGCAATGAAGGCTTGAATGGTAGTTGACAAAATTTGGTAGGCACAATACAGCAAATGGCTAGCACATAAAGGAAGACAGCAATGAACACAATGATAAGGTTGTTTGGGTTAAATACATAAGAATTAGGAGATTGGGTAACACTAGATACAGAGCAAAAAATAAAGCTCAGTGTAGGAAACTAAGAAGATGAAATTAAGTACTTTTTGGTTTTGTTTTTAAATAAGGCAAAAGTTTTACAGTTTTTCAATTCACTAGGGAGTGAGTTCCATAGACTAGGTCCCTTAATTTGCATAGAGTGTTTACACAGATTAAGTTTGACCCTGGGGATATCAAAGAGATATTTATTTCTGGTGTGGTGATAATGGGTCCTATTACATCTGTCCAGAGAGAGTTTCAGAGCATGGTTTGCATTTAAGAACAGGGTTTTGTAGATGTAGTTGACACAAGAGAATGTGTGGAGGGAGTTAATATTTAGCAAGTTTAGGGATTTAAACAGGGAGCTGAGTGTTGTCTGAAAGCAGAGTTAGTTATTATTCTGATAGCAGATTTTGCTGGGTGATGATGGGCTTAAGGTGGTTTGCAGTGGTAGACCCCCATGCACAGATACCATAATTAAGAGGGGTAGATTAGAGCATAATAGAGAGAGAGGAGAGCAGAGTTAGGAACATAATATCTGATTTTGGAGAGTATACAACTGTCTTAGAGACTTTCTTAGTTATGTGTTGAATGTGGGTGCTGAAGTTGAGTCTCTTGTCTAGGAATAGGCCAAGAAACTTGCCATCATTTTATTACTGATGTTAATGTTGTCTATCTGTAGCTGAATTGCATTTGATGATTTGCTTCCAAATAAGATGTAGTAAGTCTTTTCGATGTTTAATGTTAGTTTGTTAGTTGACATCCATAAGTGGACTTTTTTTAATTCATTATTCACAACATTATTTAGTGTATGTGGGTTGAGGTCTGAATAGATAAGAGTAGTATCGTCAGCAAACAATATAGGTTTGAGAATATTAGAGACATTAGGCAGATCGTTTATATATATAAGAAATAGAAGAGGTCCTAAGATACTGCCCTGTGGCACTCCAACGGTAATTGGTAGAGTGGAAGAAGTTGTTTCATTGATAGTTTACATATTGGTGTCTGTCACTAAGATAGGATCGGATGTAGTCAAGGGCAAGGCCTCGGATTCCATAATGCTGGAGTTTAAGTAAGAGGTAGTTGTGATTAACAGTATCAAGGCTTTTCTTAGGTCAATGAAGAGTCCAATCGGAAACTCATTTTTGTCAAGTGCTGAGTAGATTACGTCAAGGAGACTAATGATTGCATCGTTGGTGCTCTTTTGGGACCTGAAGCCAAACTGGCAGGGGCTGAGTATGTCGAATTTTACGAGGTAGGAATAGAGCTGTTTGTAAATAATTTTTTCAAATATTTTTGATAGAATGGGTAGATTTGATATTGGTCTATAATTGTTTATGTCCGCCGGATTGCCTCCTTTATGGACTGGCGTTACTCTTGCTTTTTGAGGATATCAGGGAAGGTGTGACACTCTATAGATTTGTTGAACAGTAGGGCTATGGGTGGGGCAAGGGCATGGGAGGCTCTCTTGTATACAATGGACGGAATTTCACTGGTGTTCCCTGCCTTTGTTTTTAGAGAGTGTATGATGGACACAACATCTTCCGGGCTGATTGGTGAAAGGAGAAGAGAGTTTGGATAGCTGCCTGAGAGATATGTGTTAATATGTGTCTGAGTCTGTGGGATTTTACTGGCAAGATTAGCACCAACCGATGAAAAGAACTATTAAATTCATTTGCCATTTCTAAATCAGTTGACGGTATATCCCCATCCTTGTAGAGTTTTATTTGGTTATGTGAGTGTTGTTTAGTTCCTAGGATACTAGAGATGTTTTCCAAGTGCTTTTCATGTTGCCTTTTGCTTCATTGAATCTATTCACATAATATGCAAGTTTTGCCTTTCTTATGATACTGGTAAGCATTGATGAGTACCTTTTAGCTACTTCCTTTGAAACTAGGCCAATCCTAAGTTTCTTTTCATATTCATGTTTCTTGTTGATTGAATTGAGAATGCCGCTTGTGAGCCATGGATTGTTTAATCTTTTGTCAGTTACTTGCTTGGTAAGAAGGGGACAATGAAGGTTGTAGAGGCTTAGAGTTTTGGAGAGGAAGAGGTTAGCTAATGAATTTATATCCTGGGTATTATTGAATTCAGAATCCCAGTTAATATTGTGAAATGCATCTGTAAGATTGCCAAAGCTGATTCACTGTGTAGCCTAATGAAAGTTTCTTGCTTTTTGGTGGTGTTATGTCCATGTTCGCTATGAGAAAGGTAGGATAGTGGTCAGTTGTTCTGTCGTAGATTATACCAGATACAAGGGAGCTGTTATGTTTGTCCATATGTGGTCCAAGTAGTGGCTGATGTTTGAGT
>WNGS01012961.1:0-13362 GCA_020271785.1 Procambarus virginalis
AGAGTACGAAAACAACAACATGGCAGTTAACACTATAATTGAGAGGGCAGCCTCTGTTGCCTGTAGAAATAGATCCCACCTGCTCATCATGGGCGACTTCAATCACGGAAGGATTGATTGGGAGAACAAGAAACCGCATGGAGGCGAGGATACGTGCAGAGCCAAACTACTGGAGGTGGTGACTAGAAACTTTTTAACCCAGCATGTCAGAGAACCCACAGGGATGAGAGGAAATGACGAACCAGCGAGACTCGACAAGTCTTCACTCTGAACGACTCTGACATAAGAGAAATCGGTAACGAGGCCCCAGTAGGAATGAGCGACCACAGTGTACTGGTGTTTGGGTACCTGATTAAAGAAGGGTAAATGTACTCCTTGAAGGGACCTGAAACAAAAGATTGGCATTCCGTAAGGGAAACTATGATGAGTTAAGAAAATTCCTAACAGACATAACATGGGAAACAGAGCTCAGGTGAAAGACGGCCCAAGACATGATGGACTACATCACGCAGAAGTGTAAGGAGGCAGCAGACATGTTTGTCCCAGTCCAAAAGGAAAACAGTGAAACGAAGATGAGAAACCATGGTTTAATCAGAGATGTAGGCTAGCTAAGCAGCTAAGTAAAAGGGCATGGAGAAACATAGGAATAACAGGACACTTGAGAGCAGAGAAAGATACCAGAATGCCAGGAATGAATATGTCAGGATGAGAAGAGAGGCAGAAAGACAATACGAAAATTACATCGCAAGCAAGGCAAAGACTCAGCCTAAATTGCTGCATAGCCACATCAGGAGAAAAACAACAGTGAAGGACCAGGTAATGAAACTGAGGATAGGGGCAGGAGAATTCACTAGAAACGAAAAAGAAGTGTGTGAGGAACTGAATAAAATTCTAAGAGATCTTCACCTTAGAGGCACTGAACTACAGGCCAGTGTCCCTAACCTGCATACCATGCAAGCTGATGGAGAAGATTATGTGAAAACAGTGTTATGATCTCAGCCTGCAGGAGAAACGAGTCTCCCCCTCTGAGAGTTATTCAGCAAGCCTGACCTAACTGGAAGGTCCAGGAAGTATGGATGTGATAACACAGATGTAAGATAGTTTGTTGGATTTAAATAACAGTTTGAGATTATGGCAATGAACAAGAAAACAGATAAATGACTGGTTAGGAGATGTGGACAATTTGCTGGAGGCGTGAGGCTCGCTTCTGGAGGGCTTTGACCTCACTTGAGGCCAGACATCGCAGGGGGAAAGCCACGCTTCGTTGTGCTCCCATCAGAAGGGATCCTAGTGATATATCTCCAAGAGAAGAGAAGTGTGCAGACGTTCCAGCTGTGGAATCGAGCTGGAAGCGTTGTGGTCTCTAGTCCTGGATGGCGGGGAGTGCGTATTAAGCCGCCCAGAGACATTTTCGTGGGCATTGGCGTGTCAATGGGTTGCAGGTTTGTCTTTGGGGAAGAAGTTGCTGAGAACTTCGAAGCCAGCACAGAAGGAGTAGTTGATGAGACTCCAAGGCAGTGGAGGAGAGTACCTCGAGCTGTGAGGAGGAGCAGTGAGGAGGAGAGTCACGTGCTTCTGTAGAGGTGGTGAAGTGCCACAGTTATTCGAGGAAACTTTATGGTGCAGCAGCCAGGAGAGCTGTGGAGGACCCTAGTGGGGAGTAGAGAAGCACCATAATTGTTCAAGGAATCTTCATGGTAGCAGCCTGGAGGAGCTGCAGAGGATCTTGGTGGTTAAGCCCGGAGGAACCTGAAGAGATCAGGGTAGTGAACTTCCAGATGCGGAAGGGGAAGTTCTAAATGATCACTTGTAGGGAGGTGATAGAGTGTTTGTCATTAGCGTGAAAGACGCAGTGAGAGGTGAGTGATCGTTTGCCATTTTTGTACCACAAAGTGTTTATACCCAAGTTTAGGGTTATGGTCGTAGGCAGGATTGCCTACAGATATATGTATTCTAGGACTGATAGAATGATCGATTGATTCGTTGAGTGGCACAGAACATTTGTATTGATATATATATATATATATATATATATATATATATATATATATATATATATATATATATATATATATATGTTATTGCATTCATATGCTGATTTGCCTTATACATGATATATATATATATATATTATATATATATAATATATATATATATAATATATATATATATATATATATATTTATGATCGATGTTCCCTTCGGGAATCTTAATTTTAAGATAAATAGGAAAACCAGGGATATACTGAACATCTTGTTTCAGATTCTTTACTTTAAAATGCATAACGTTTCGAATACTTCTTGTATTCATCATCAGATCTAAAAGAAAAAATAGAAATCACAATCAAATAACTGGTAAACAAAGAACTCATACTGAATATAACTGCCTATCAAAGAAAGGAGAATTATTAAAAAACAAAACACTTAAGCTTACTTAAAGTGATCAATACAAATAAACTTATTAACTGTCACATAGATAGAAGCTAATTCAAAAACATTAAATTACAACAGGAATTTTATGACTACAACAAACCATACTATTAAACTTACGTGAAGTGATCAACTGGAGTGAGACTTGATAGCTACCACATAGCTACTACTACTACTACTACCACATAACTACTTTTGTTATTTAGGGACCAATGTCATATTGAGAAATTTAGAGAGTATCTTAATGCACAACATAGTAATATACGTTTCACTGCGGAGCGTGAAGTGGATAATTCATTATCGTTTCTTGATGTCAAAGTGGACAACCTTAATGGGTTCAACACTAATGTTTTTAGAAAACCAACTTTTACGGGGTTAGGTTTAAATTTTAATTATTTTGTTCCTGATATCTTTAAGAAAAATGCAATTAATACTCTACTGAATAGGGCCTATGTTTTATGTTCAAATTGGAATAACTTTGATCAAGAAATCATTTTCTTGTGAAATTTTTTTCAAACAATGGTTATCCTTTACATATGATTTATACCTTTATAAGGAATTTCTTAAATAAGAAGTTTCACCCATCGTGTAAGATTATTACAGTAGAAAGGGATATCAAATATATTAAATTACCATTTTATGGCACTGTTAGTTTTTCTGTAAGGAGTCGTTTGAGGAAAATGTTGCAGCATTGTTATCCTCAAGTAGACTTTAGATTTATTTTTGTCACACTAATACCATAGGCTCTTATTTTAAATTTAAAGATAAAGTGCCTACCCCCTGTGCTCTAATATCGTATATATGTATAATTGTTCCAGCTGTAATGCTGGATATATCGGGAGTTCCATTCGGAACTTTAAGATTAGGATACTTGAGCACCGGGAGTTTCTTTTAGGACTGGATTACCATTGTCTAAACCAGCATTTTCGGAGATTAGAAACCATTGTTATGAGTTTAATCATTCTCTGCTGGAATCTGATTTTAAAATTTGGACACTTGTATAAATGGCCAGTCAGATTTGAGAATAATGGAATCCTTATATATAAAGGAGCTGCGGCCTGTGTTAAATAGCAACCTTTCGGCTGTTCAACTGTACACTGTGTAGTGCACAGTAGGCCCTGTAATTTGCTTTTATAGTTCATTCTGGTAGTTTAATTTATTTATAACTTTATTTTAGTCTACCATGTTTTTGCCTTTTCTTACTTATTTCAAATCTTGACATTGTACATTTTTATAATCTTTTATTTAGGATACATAATACATTTTTTGTCATTTAGTTTTATTTAATATTTGAGTTTTTATACGATTTTGAGTAGTATTTTTATTGTCGCTTATTCTGTTTGTATTTTATTTACATTTTTTGTAGATTTGTAGTCAGGATATGAATATTTGTTATAGTGTTTAGTAGCTATGTGGTAGCTATCAAGTCTCACTCCAGTTGATCACTTCACGTAAGTTTAATAGTATGGTTTGTTGTAGTAGTCATAAAATTCCTGTTGTAATTTAATGTTTTTGAATTAGCTTCTATCTATGTGACAGTTAATAAGTTTTATTTGTATTGATCACTTTAAGTAAGCTTAAGTGTTTTGTTTTTTAATAATTCTCCTTTCTTTGATAGGCAGTTATATTCAGTATGAGTTCTTTGTTTACCAGTTATTTGATTGTGATTTCTATTTTTTCTTTTAGCTCTGATGATGAATACAAGAAGTATTCGAAACGTTATGCATTTTAAAGTAAAGAATCTGAAACAAGATGTTCAGTATATCCTTGGTTTTCCTATTTATCTTAAAATATATATATATATATATATATATATATATATATATATATATATATATATATATATATATATATATATGTGTGTGTGTATTCTCTTGCTGAAAGTGCAACATTATATTGTAAGACTTGATCTACTTGAGGAGGTTGGTAATATTAGGTAATACCAGGAGATAGGATACCACTTGACAAGCTGATGATAAGAGTTCTGATGGTGTTGGAGTGCAACCTGACTGTAATAGTGTAGAGTATAGGATTCATTATTATTATTATATGTGTGTGTATTGTGTATGTGCTTCGTCCAGTAAAGGTATTCAAATTTTCTGGTGTTTGCCCTTGTCCCAGTGAGGCTTCCAGGAAATAGTACAGAAGGAGGGAGAGAGAGAAACAGGAACCACTGCTGTGGACAGGGTAGGACGGAAATCTAGTGAGTCAAAGGGGATTGAGGAGATCATATCCCATAAGGAGAGAGTGGGGAGTCACAGCGCCTCGAGTGGGTGTGTGCACGTGACAATGAGGCTGAGTGTTGGAGCCGCATCCCATAAACGTGTGACGTTGAGCCCTCTCCAAGAGCCAGAAGCGCCTAGTGAGATCTCCTAGTGAAATATAAGCACTCTATCGAGTTGTGGGTTGGGTTGTCCGTCAGCGATAACACCACCAAATCCACTACTACCACACAAAAGCTAGTGGAACATCTAGAGCGAAAGAACTTTGTAACACAGCATCAACATGGGTTCAGGATGGCAGGTCCTGCCTCAAAGGATTAATCGAATTCTACGACCAGGCAACAAAAATCAGGCAAGAAAGAGAGGGGTGGGCAGAATGCATATTTCTGGATAGCCAGAAAGCCTTTGGTTTCAGTACCACACAAGAGGTTAGTGCACAAATTGAAGATGCAGGCTGGAGTGAAAGGGAAGGTACTTCATTGGATAAGGGAGTACCTAAGCAACAGAAGACAGCGAGTTACTGTGATAGGTGAGGCCTCAGATTGGCGAGGCATCACCAGAGGAGTCCCGCAGGGTTCAGTCCTTGGACCTATACTGATTTTGATACTTGTAACTGATCTCCCGGAGGGTATAGACTCGTTCCTCTTATTATTTGCTATTGATGCAAAAAATGTGTGGAGGATTAAGACAGTGGAAAACAGTATGATGCTACAAGATGACCTAGACAAGCTGAATGATTGATCCAACAAATAGCTACTAAAGTTCAACCCGAGTAAATGTAAGGTAATGAAACTAGGCAGTGGAAACAAAATACCTGACATAGGATACTGAATGGGAGATGAAGTCCTTCATCAAACGGGCAGAGAGGAGTTGATATCACACCAAGCCTGTCTCCTGAAGCCTAGATCAAAAGAATAACGTCTGCGGCATATGCGAGGCTGGCTAACATCAGAACTGCCTTTGGGATTCTGTGTAAGGAATCCTTCAGAACCTTATAAACCACATGTGTAAAACCAATCCTGGAGTATGCGGCCCCAGCATGGAGCCCGTACCTTGTCATGCACAAGACTAAGCTAAAACAGTTCAGAGGAATGCCACTAGGCTAGTCCCAGAACTAAGAGGCATGAGTTACGAGGAAAGGCTGCGTGAAATGCACCTCACAACGCTGAAAGACAGGAGAGCTCGTAGAGACATGATCACTACCTACAAAATTCTAAGAGGAATCGACAGGGTAGATAAGTATAAATTGTTTAACACGAAGGATACACGAGTAAAGGGACACAGGTGGAAACTGAGTACCCACATGAGCCACAGGAACGTTAGAAGGAACTTTTCAGTGTCAGAGTAGTTAACGGATGGAATGCATTAGGCAGTGATGTGGTGGAGGCTGACTCCATACACAGTTTCAAATGTAGATATGATAGAGCCCAGTAGGCTCGGGAATCTGTACACCAGTTGATTGACAGTTGAGAGGCGGGACCAAAGAGCCAGAGCTCAACCCCGCAAGCACAACTAGGTGAGTATAACTAGGTGAATACACACACACACACACACAGGAAAGTAAGGAAAGAGAGGGAAGGGAGAGGAGGCGGAGGAGTGGCCCTGCTGATAAGGAAGGACTGGAGATTTGATGAGATGGAAATTCCGGACTGTGAGTGATTCAGAGATTACATAACAGGAACTATAACAATGGGTGGACCTAAGATAATAGTGGCAGTCATTTACAACCCTCCCCTAAATGACAGAAGACCAAGACAGGAGTTTGATAGGAACAACATGGCAACCATTAATATAATAGAGAGAGCAGCTTCAGTTGCCTGCAGGAATGGCTCAAGACTCTTAATCATGGGCGATTTCAACCATAGAAAGATAGACTGGGAGAATGGGGACCCACATGGTGGAGCAGATACATGGAGAGTTAAACTCTTGGAAGTGGCAACAAGGAAGTTATAGAGGGATAAATACCAGGGGTTATACGCCCGACGACATAGTGGAGGTCTCCAGCACGACGACATAGTGGAGGTCTCCAGCACGACGACATAGTGGAGGTCTCCAGCACGACGACATAGTGGAGGTCTCTGGCGCGACGACATAGTGGAGGTCTCTGACACGACGACATAGTGGAGGTCTCCAGCACGACGACATAGTGGAGGGTCTCCAGCACGACGACATAGTGGTAGTCTCCAGCACGACGACATAGTGGAGGTCTCCAGCACGACGACATAGTGGAGGTCTCCAGCACGACGACATAGTGGAGGTCTCCAGCACGACGACATAGTGGAGGTCTCTGACACGACGACATAGTGGGGGTCTCCGGCACGACGACATAGTGGAGGTCTCTGACACGACGACATAGTGGAGGGTCTCCAGCACGACGACATAGTGGAGGTCTCTGACACGACGACATAGTGGAGGTCTCTGACACGACGACATAGTGGAGGTCTCTGGCACGACGACATAGTGGAGGTCTCTGACACGACGACATAGTGGAGGTCTCCAGCACGACGACATAGTGGAGGTCTCTGACACGACGACATAGTGGAGGTCTCCAGCACGACGACATAGTGGAGGGTCTCTAGCACGACGACATAGTGGAGGTCTCTGGCGCGACGACATAGTAGAGGTCTCCAGCACGACGACATAGTGGAGGTCTCCGGCACGACGACATAGTGGAGGTCTCCGGCACGACGACATAGTGGAGGTCTCCGGCACGACGACATAGTGGAGGTCTCTGGCACGACGACATAGTGGAGGTCTCTGACACGACGACATAGTGGAGGGTCTCCAGCACGACGACATAGTGGAGGTCTCCAGCACGACGACATAGTGGAGGTCTCCGGCACGACGACATAGTGGAGGTCTCCAGCACGACGACATAGTGGAGGTCTCCGGCACGACGACATAGTGGAGGTCTCTGGCACGACGACATAGTGGAGGTCTCTGGCACGACTCACAAAGAGAAGCTGTCCCCCATGCAGCACGACGCACAAAGAGAAGCTGTCCCACATGCAGCACGACGCACAAAGAGAAGCTGTCCCCCATGCAGCACGACGCACAAAGAGAAGCTGTCCCCCATGCAGCACGACGCACAAAGAGAAGCTGTCCCCCATGCAGCACGACGCACAAAGAGAAGCTGCCCCCCATGCAGCACGACGCACAAAGAGAAGCTGTCCCCCATGCAGCACCATCACAGGAGCAGCAACCTTCTGGTCGCCTCAGAGCGGCCATTGATGTTGGTCATCGTTTTATCCACTTCAAGCACTGCCTCACACAGTGATAAGCTTCCCTCGTATAAGCTGGATAACCCATTGGAACTGATAGCAAAATATTCCCATAACACAGAAGGGCTTTTGTGTGTTCCGTGGATAATATTGTATATACTATGGCGCCCCTTGTGAATAATGCAGTGTCCATTGTGTACACTAGGTCCCTTGTGGGTCTGTGTTTGCTATTTGTGCTTGCAGGATAGAGATGTTAGCTCTTGGACCCCGCCTTTCTAACCGTTGTTTGTGTGATTTACTAACTCCCTACCTAAACCTACAGAGGTTTGGGTAGAGGAGAGGCCAGAGGCTTAGGGCCCCTAAGGCTCTGGCTGGCCCACTGGGCGGGTCCTAAGCCTCTGGCTGGCCCACTGGGCGGGTCCTAAGCCTCTGGCTGGCCCACTGGGCGGGTCCTAAGCCTCTGGCTGGCCCACTGGGCGGGTCCTAAGCCTCTGGCTGGCCCACTGGGCGGGCCCTAAGCCTCTGGCTGGCCCACTGGGCGGGCCCTAAGCCTCTGGCTGGCCCACTGGGCGGGCCCTAAGCCTCTGGCTGGCCCACTGGGCGGACCCTAAGCCTCTGGCTGGCCCACTGGGCGGGCCCTAAGCCTCTGGCTGGCCCACTGGGCGGGCCCTAAGCCTCTGGCTGGCCCACTGGGAGGGCCCTAAGCCTCTGGCTGACCACTGGGCGAGCCCTAAGCCTCTGGCTGGCCCACTGGGCGGGCCCTAAGCCTCTGGCTGGCCCACTGTGCGGGCCCTAAGCCTCTGGTTGGCCCACTGGGCAGGCCCTAAGCCTCTGGCAGGCCCACTGGGCGGGCACTAAGCCTCTGGCTGGCCCACTGGGCGGGCCCTAAGCCTCTGGCTGGCCCACTGGGCGGGCCCTAAGCCTCTGGCTGGCCCACTGGGCAGGCCCTAAGCCTCTGGCTGGCCCACTGGGCGGGCCCTAAGCCTCTGGCTGGCCCACTGGGCGGGCCCTAAGCCTCTGGTTGGCCCACTGGGCAGGCCCTAAGCCTCTGGCTGGCCCACTGGGCGGGCCCTAAGCCTCTGGCTGGCCCACTGGGCGGGCTCTAAGCCTCTGGCTGGCCCACTGCGCGGGCCCTAAGCCTCTGGCTGGTCCACTGGGCGGGCCCTAAGCCTCTGGCTGGCCCACTGGCGGGCACTAAGCCTCTGGCTGGTCCACTGGGCGGGCCCTAAGCCTCTGGCTGGCCCACTGGGCAGGCCCTAAGCCTCTGGCTGGCCCACTGCGCGGGCCCTAAGCCTCTGGCTGGTCCACTGGGCGGGCCCTAAGCCTCTGGCTGGCCCACTGGGCGGGCCCTAAGCCTCTGGCTGGCCCACTGGGCGGGCCCTAAGCCTCTGGCTGGCCCACTGGGCGGGCCCTAAGCCTCTGGCTGGCCACTGGGCGGGCCCTAAGCCTCTGGCTGGCCACTGGGCGGGCCCCAAGCCTCTGGCTGGCCCACTGGGCGGGCCCTAAGCCTCTGGCTGGCTCACTGGGCGGGCCCCAAGCCTCTGGCTGGCCCACTGGGCGGCCCTAAGCCTCTGGCTGGCTCACTGGGCGGGCCCCAAGCCTCTGGCTGGCCCACTGGGCGGGCCCCATATATATATATATATATATATATATATATATATATATATATATATATATATATATATATATATACACACACACACACACACTAGCTGTACCCGGCCACACGTTGCTGTGGCTCAGCAACGTGTTCCCCAGTTCTCACCACCATTTTCACCCCACTCCCATATCCCCTCGTCCTCCCCACCATTCCCCTCCCTCGTTATCTTGAGGTTATCTTGAGATGATTTCGGGGCTTCAGTGTCCCCGCGGCCCGGTCCTCGACCAGGCCTCCACCTCCAGGAAGCAGCCCGTGACAGCTGACTAACACCCAGGTACCTATTTTACTGCTAGGTAACAGGGGCATAGGGTGAAAGAAACTCTGCCCATTGTTTCTCGCCGGCGCCTGGGATCGAACCCAGGACCACAGGATCACAAGTCCAGCGTGCTGTCCTCTCAGCCGACCGGCTCCCCGTCCCTTCGTTCTCCCTAACATTTGCCCTCCCACTCCTTGTCCCCTCGTCCTCCCCACCATCCCCCACTCCCTCGTCCGATGCCTTCCCAAATGGTCTGATGTTCCATCGAAAAATTGGGAAATATAAGAAAACAGGTAAGAAAGGAAATAAAAATAAATAAAAAAATATATATATATAATCACAAAATGAACAGTATGGTAAACAACACAGCTCAATTCCATTGCAATGTTACACTAAATAATTAAATCAAAATGAAAATAAATAAAAATCCATTACAATTCAATTCATGAATGAAATCGGAAACATTGGAATGGAATCGTAACGTATTAGTATAGCGTGTGTTGCTCATATGTGCAACGTATGGCCCTGTTTTTTTTTAAAACATGTTTTTAACAGTCACAGGTGTGGCATCTATAATAATACTCATGAAATGAATTATATGGTAAACAACACAGCTAAATTCCAACGCAGTGTCACACAAAATAATTAAATTAAAATAAAAATAAATCAAAGTAAATGAAAATTCAATTCATCAATGCAATTGGAAACATTGAAATGGAATCGTAAAATATATAGAATAGTGTGTGTTGCTGTTACGTGCAACAGATGGCGCTGTTTAAAAAAACATGTTTTTACCTGTCACAGGTGTGGTATCTATAAGTAGGTATAGAAAAACACGCGCATATTTGAATTAAACGTTGTTTCAAATTGTCAAAGAAATCGGTGAAGAACTTTCAGAGATTAGCAATTTTGAAGCTAATGTGTGTGTGTGTGTGTGTGTGTGTGTGTGTGTGTGTGTGTGTGTGTGTGTGTGTGTGTGTGTGTGTGTGTGTGTGTGTGTGTGTGGGTGTAGTCACCTAGTTGTGATTGCGGGGGTTGAGCTTACTCTTTCGGCCCGCCTCTCAACTGTCGATCAACTGTTTACGAACTACTATTTTGTTTCTTCTCTCTCTCCACATTACACACACACACACCAGGAAGCAGCCCGTGACAGCTGACTAACTCCAAGGTACCTATTTACTGCTAGGTAACAGAGGCATTCAGGGTGAAAGAAACTTTGCCCATTTGTTTCTGCCTGGTGCGGGATCGAACCCACGCCACAGAATAACCAGTCCTGATCGTTTATCCACCAGGCTACCAGGCCCCCACAAGTGTGTGTGTGTGTGTGTATTCACCTAATTGATACTCACCTAATTGTGCTTGCGGGAGTTGAGCTTTAGCTCTTTGGTCCCGCCTCTCAACTGTCAATCAACTGATGTACAGATTCCTGAGCCTACTGTGCTCTATCATATCTACACTTGAAACTGTGTATGGAGTCAGCCTCCACCACATCACTGCCTAATGCATTCCATCCGTTAACTACTCTGACACTGAAAAAGTTCCTTCTAACGTCTCTGTGGCTCATGTGGGTACTCAGTTTCCACCTGTGTCCCGTTGTTCGCGTCCCCCAGTGTTGAATAGTTTATCCTTGTTTACCTGGTCGATTCCTCTGAGGATTTTGTAGGTTGTGATCATGTCTCCCCTTACTCTTCTGTCTTCCAGTGTCGTAAGGTGCATTTCCCGCAGCCTTTCCTCGTAACTCATGCCTCTTAGTTCTGGGACTAGTCTAGTGGATACCTTTGGACTTTTTCCAGCTTCGTCTTGTGCTTGACAAGATACGGGCTCCATGCTGGGGCCGCATACTCCAGGATTGGTCTTACATATGTGGTGTACAAGATTCTGAATGATTCCTTACACAGGTCCCTGAACGCTGTTCTGATGTTAGCCAGCCTCGCATATGCCGCAGACGTTATTCTTTTATGTGGGCTTCAGGAGACAGGTTTGGTGTGATATCAACTCCTAGATCTTTCTCTCTGTCTGTTTCATTAAGTACTTCATCCTATTCTGTATCCTGTGTCTGGCCTCCTGTTTCCACTGCCTAGTTTCATTACTTTGCATTTACTCGGGTTGAACTTCAACAGCCATTTGTTGGACCATTCACTCAGTCTGTCTAGGTCATCTTGTAGCCTCCTACTATCGTCCTGAGTTTCAATCCTCCTCATAATTTTTGCATCATCGGCAAACATTGAGAGAAACGATTCTATACCCTCTGGGAGATCATTTACATATATCAGAAACAGTATAGGTCCAAGGACTGACCCCTGGGGACTCCACTCGTAACGTCTCGCCAATCTGAGACCTCACCCTCACACTGACTCGTTGTCTCCTGTTGCTTAGGTACTCCTGTATCCAACGGAGTACCTTCCCTTTCACTCCAGCCTGCATCTCCAGCTTTTTCACTAGCCTCTTGTGTGGCACTGTATCAAAGGCTTTCTGACAATCCAAAAATATGCAGTCTGCCCACCCTTCTCTTTCTTGCCTTATTTTGTTGCCTGGTCGTAGAATTCAAGTAACCCTGTGAGGCAGGACCTGCCATCCCTGAATCCATGTTGATGCTGTGTTACAAAGTTCTTTCGCTCCAGGTGCTCCACTAGCTTTCTTCGCACAATCTTCTCCATCAGCTTGCATGGTATGCAGGTTAGGGACACTGGCCTGTAATTCAGTGCCTCCTGTCTATCCCCTTTCTTGTATATCGGGACTACGTTAGCTGCTTTCCAAATTTCTGGCAGTTCCCTGTTGCCAGAGATTTGTTATACACTATGGAGAGTGGTAGGCACAGTTCTTCTGCTCCTTCCTTTAGTATCCAGGGAGAGATTCCATCTGGGCCTATAGCCTTGGTCACATCCAACTCTAGTAAACACTTCCTTACTTCCCCGCTGGTAATCTCAAACTCTTCCAGTGGTCCTGGTTAGCTATTCCTCACTTATCTCTGGGATTTCTCCTTGCTCTAATGTGAAGACCTCTTGGAATTTCTTGTTCAGTTCCTCACATACTTCCTTGTCATTTGTAGTGAATCCTTCTGCCCCTATCCTTAATTTCATAACCTGTTCCTTTACTGATGTTTTTTCTCCTGATGTGTCTATGCAACAATTTAGGCTGAGTCTTTGCCTTGCTTGCGATGTCATTTTCGTATTGTCTATCTGCCTCTCTTCTCATCCTGACATATTCATTCCTGGCAATCTGGTATCTTTCTCTGCTCTCAGTGTCCTGTCATTCCTATAGTTTCTCCATGCCCTTTTACTTTGCTTGCTTAGCTAGCCTACATCTCTGATTAAACCATAGGTTTCTCATCTTCATTTCACTGTTTCCTTTTGGGCTGGGACAAACTTGTTTGCTGCGTCCTTGCACTTTTGCGTGATGTAGTCCATCATGTCTTGGGCCGTCTTTTCCCTGAGCTCTGTTTCCCATGTCATATCTGTTAGGAATTTTTCTTATCTCCTCATAGTTTCCCTTTCGGTATTCTAACTTTTGGTTTCGTTATCCCTCCTCGAGTTCAATAACCCTTCTTCAATCAGGTACTCAAACACCAGTACAC
>WNGS01012963.1:0-18621 GCA_020271785.1 Procambarus virginalis
ACACACACACTCACACACACACACTCACACACACACACACACACACACACACACACACACACACACCACACACACACACACACACCACACTCACCACACACACTCACACAACACCTCACACACACACACTCACACACACACACTCACACACACACACACACACACACACACACACACACACACACACACACACACACACACCACACACACACTCACACACACACACTCACACACACACTCACACCACACACACTCACACACACACACTCACACACACACACTCACACACACACACTCACACACACACACACTCACACACACACACACTCACACACACACACACTCATACACACACACTCACACACACACACACACACACAAGCAACAGAAGAATCCGTGCTTCAACCAGGAATGTAAGGCAGCGAAGCAATTCAGTACAAAAACTGGGAGAAAGTATAGAAATAACAGAACACCAGAGAGCAGGGAGAGATACCAGAGGGCCAGAAATGAGTACCTCAGAGTGAGGAGGGAAGCAGAGAGACAGTTTGAAAATGACATCGCGAGTAAAGCCAAGACCCAACCAAAGCTGCTCCACAGCCACATCAGGAGGAAAACAGCAGTGAAGGAACAAGTGATGAAGCTGCGAAAAGCGGAGAACAGATACACAGAGAATGACAAGGAGGTGTGTGAAAAACTCAACAAGAGATTCCAGGAGGTCTTCACAATAGAACAAGGAGAAGCCCCTGCACTAAATGAGGAGGCAAACCTAGCAACCTTGGAGGAATTTGACCTTATCAGTAATGAGGTCAATAGCAATCTGTTGGAGCTAATTGTGACAAAGGCTGTTGGGCCTGACAGAATCTCACCGTGAATACTAAGAGAAGGTACAGAAGCACTAAGTGTGCCACTCTCTATAGTGTATAACAGGTCACTGGAAACAGGAGACCTACCGGAAAGTTGGAAGACAGCTAATGTAGTCCCGATGTACAAAAAGGGTGACAGGCAAGAGGCACTGAACTACAGGCCAGTTTCCCTAACTTGTATACTATGCAAGGTGATGGAGAAGATCGTGAGCAAAAGGTTCGTAGAGCATCTGGAGGGAAGTAGCTTTGTAACACACCACCAACATGGGTTCAGAGATGGTAAATCGTGCCTCACAGGTTTAATAGAATTCTATGACCAAACAACAAAAATTAGGCAAGAAAGAGAAGGGTGGGCAGACTGCATTTTGGACTGTCAGAAAGCCTTTGACACAGTACCTCACAAAAGGCTGTTACGAAAGTTGGAGCAACAGGCAGGAGTAAAAGATAAGGTGCTCCAGTGGATAAGGGAGTATCTTAACAACAGGAAACAGCGAGTAACTGTGAGGGGGGAGACATCAGAGTGGCGAGATGTCACCAGTGGAGTCCCACAGGGCTCAGTACTTGGACCCATCCTGTTTCTAATATATGCAAACGATCTTCCAGAGGGTATAGACTCGTTCTGCTTAATGTTTGCTGATGATGCAAAAATTATGAGAAGTATCAAGCCAGATGATGATATTCAGAGACGACCTGGACAAACTGGAGGAATGATCTAGAAATTGGCTGCTAAAGTTCTTCTCAGGAAAGTGTAAAGTAATGAAATTAGGTGAAGGGAGCAGAAGGCTGAACACAAGGTACCATCTGGTAGGTGAAATCCTGTAAGAGTCAAATAGAGAGAAGATCTGTTGGTTGATATCACACCGAACCTGTCCCCAGAGGCCCACATTAAAAGGGCCATATGCCACAACAGCGGTATATGCTAGACTGACCAACATAAGAACTGCCTTTAGAAACTTGTGTAAGGAATCGTTCAGGACCATGTATACCACTTATGTGAGACCAATCCTGGAATATGCAGCTCCAGTCTGGAGTCCATATCTAGTTAAACACACGACAAAGTCTGAGAAGATTCAGACGTATGTCACCAGATTAGTCCCTGAACTGAGAGGTATGAGCTACGAGGAAAGACTAAGGGAGCTGAACCTCACATCCCTGGAAAACAGAAGTGTAAGGGGAGACACGATGAAGATCTACAAAATTCTCAGGGGAATTGAGAGGGTGGGCAATGGCAAACTCTTTAACACGGGTGGAACACGAACAAGGGGACATTAGTACCCACATGAGCCACAGAGACATTAGAACGAATTTTTTCAGTGTCAGAGTAGGTAACAGATGGAATGCATTAGGCAGTGATGTGGTGGAGGTTGACTCCATACACAGTTTCAAATGCATAATATGATAGAGTCCAGTAGGCTCAGGAATCTGTACACCAGTTGATTGATAGTTGAGAGGCGGGACCAAAGAGCCAAAGCTCAACCCCCTCACCTATTTGTACTCACCTACTTGTGTCTGCAGGATCGAGCACTGACTCTTGGATCCCGCCTTTCTAGCCATCGGTTGTTTACAGCAATGACTCCGGTCCTTTTTCCCTATCATACCTGGTTTTAAAATTATGAATAAAATTTGCTTCCATAACCTGTTCCTTAAGTGCATTCCATTTTCCCACTACTCTCACGCTAAAAGAAAACTTCCTAACGTCTCTGTGACTCATCTGAGTTTCCAGCTTCCACCCATGTCCCCTCGTTCTGTTACTATTCCGTGTGAACATTTCATCTATTTCCACTCTGTCAATCCCCCTGAGTATTTTATCCGTTCCTATCATATCCACCCTTTCCCTTCTTTTTTCTAGTGTCGTAAGGTTCAGTTCCTTCAGGAGCTCTTCATATCCCATCCCTCGTAACTCTGGGACGAGTCTCGTCGCAAACTTCTGAACCTTTTCCAGTTTCCTTATGTGTTTCTTCAGATGGGGACTCCATGATGGGGCGGCATACTCTAAGTCTGGCCTCACATAGGCAGCGTAAAGCGCCCTAAATGCCTCCTTGCTTAGGTTTCTGAATTATGTTCTAACTTTTGCCAGTGTAGAGTACGCTGCTGTCGTTATCCTATTTATATGTGCCCCAGGAGTTAGATTAGATGTTACGTCCACTCCCAGGTCTCTTTCTCGAATCGTCACAGGTAGGCTGTTCCCCTTCATTGTGTACTGTCCCTTTGGTCTCCTATCACCTGATCCCATTTCCATAACTTTACATTTGCTCGTGTTGAACTCCACCAGCCATTTCTCTGACCATCTCTGCAACCAGATTAAGTCCTCTTGGAGGATCCTCGTCTGTCACAATTCTTCTCATCAACTTTGCGTCATCCGCGAACATCGACATGTAGGACTCTACTCCTGTAAACATTTTTTTTTTGAGATATATACAAGAGTTGTTACATTCTTGTACAGCCACTAGTACGCGTAGCGTTTCGGGCAGGTCTCTGGACTACGATCCCCTGCCGCGAAGAATCGTTTTTTCATCCAAGTACACATTTTACTGTTGCGTTAAACAGAGGCTACAGTTAAGGAATTGCGCCCAGTAAATCCTCCCCGGCCAGGATACGAACCCATGACATAGCGCTCGCGGAACGCCAGGCGAGTGTCTTACCACTACATCATGGAGACTGCAAACATATATGTCGTTAACATATATTAGAAATAGAATTGGTCCCAGCACCGATCCTTGAGGTACTCTACTCGTTACTGTTCGCCAGTCCGACTTCTCGCCCCTTACCGTTACTCTCTTGCTCCTTCCTGTTAGGTAGTTCCTTACCCATGCTAGGACCTTTCCGCTCACTCCCGCCTGCCTCTCAAGTGTGAATAGCAGTCTCATGTGCGGTACTGTATCAAAGGCTTTTTGGCAGTCCAGAAATATGCAGTCTGCCCAACCTTCTCTGTCCTGTCTTATCCTTGTTATTTTATCATAGCATTCCAAAAGGTTTGTTAGGCATGATTTTCCTTCCCAGAACCCATGTTGATGTTTGTTCACAGAACTAATGTTCTCTAGGTGTGCAAGCAGTCTTAACATGATTATTCTTTTAAGTATTTTACAGGGGATGCTTGTCAGTGATACTGGTCTGTAATTAAGTGCCTCCTCCCTATCACCTTTCTTGAGGATTGGTACCACATTTACCTTTTTCCAGCAACTGGGCAACTCTCCCTTTGTAAGTGATTCATTATAAATCCTTACCAGAGGCACGCTGAGAGCCTGCACTGTCTCCTTTAGTATCCACGGTGATACTTTGTCAGGTCCAACTGCTTTAATTGCATCCAGTGTTGCCAACTGCTTCATTACCTCCTCTTCTGTCACCTCTATATCTGATAGTCTTCCGTCTAGGGTAATCTCTTCTAACAATGGGAGCTGCTCAGGCTCGGTAGTGAACACTCCATGGAAACTGGCATTCAGTGCCTCACAGATTTCCTTGTCACTTTCTGTATATTCGCCTTCTGTTTTCCTTAGTCTTGTCAATTGGTCGTTCACCGACATCTTCCTAATTATATGACTGTGTAGTAACTTAGGTTGCTTTTTTGCTTTGATTGCAATATCATTCTCATAGTTCCTTTCCGATGTTCGTCTTATGTTAATGTAATCGTTCCTAGCTCTGTTGCATCTGATCCTGTTGTCCTCTGTCCTTTGTCTTCTGTATTTCCTCCATTCCCTCCTGCTTCTCTTTATTGCTTCCTGACACTGTCTATTAACATGGGTTACTATATTCCCTCTGCTTTTTACCTTTACTGTTGGTATAAATCTCTCTTCGGCCTCCTGGCAATTACCATACAACTTGGTTCATCATACCTTGTACTGTTTTTCCTCTAATTTCTTCCTCCCACTGCACCTCTCCCAGATAGTTCCTTATCCTTATATAATCCTCTTTCCTGTAGTCAACTCTTCTTTCCCAGACCTCTTGTCTCTTGGTCACAGTCTTAATAAGTTCTATCATGTAGTCAAAGACACAATGGTCGCTGGCCCCCTAGAAGTAATTCATGTTCCAAATTCTCGATGTCTTCTATGTTCTGGGTGAAAATCAGGTCTAATAGGCCCGGTGTATCCCCCTCTTCTTTCCCTTGTGTCTTCCTTTACATGTTGTGTTAGGAAATTCCTGTTTATAACGTCTACTAACTTTGCTCTCCACGTTTCGTCCCCGCCATGGGGATTCCTTGATTCCCAATTTATCTCTCCATGATTTAGGTCCCCCATGACCTGCAGTTTCACTCTCATTCTATGGGCTAGTGTTACTGCCTTCTGCAGTTCATCAATACATGCCTTGTTGTTGTCCTCATACTCCTGCCTGGGTCTTCTACTGTTTGGTGGGGGATTGTAGATAATCAAGGTCACAATCTTCTTCCCATCCGCTGTCAACAGATGTATGTGTTTGTGTGTACTCACCTAGTTGTACTCACCTAGTTATGTTTGTGGGGGGGTTGAGCATTGGCTCTTTGGTCCCGCCTTTCAACCATCAATCAACAGGTGTACAGGTTCCTGAGCCTACTGGGCTCTATCATATCTACATTTAAAACTGTGTATGGAGTCAGCCTCCACCACATCACTGCCTGATGCATTCCATCTGTTAACTACTCTGACACTAAAAAACTTCTATTTAGTTTCAGTAAAAGTTGTAAATGATCTCCTCTGGGAGATCATTTACATATATCAGAAACAGTATAGGTCCAAGGACTGACCCCTGCGGGACTCCACTTGTGACGTCACGCCAAGCCGAGACCTCACCCCTCACAGTTACTCATTGTCTTCTGTTGCTTAGGTACTCCCTTATCCAATGGAGTACCTTCCCTTTCACTCCAGCCTGCATCTCCAGCTTTTCACTAACCTCTTGTGTGGTGCTGTATCAAAGGCTTTCTGGCAATCCAAAGATATGCAGTCTGCCCACCCTTCTCTTTCTTGCCTGATTGCCTAATTGCCTGACCACAATACAATGTATTCTCCTACTTGTGCTTGGAGGGGTTGAGCTCTGGTCTTTCGGGCCACCTCTCAACTGTTAATACTACTATTTCCCCCTCCCCACAACACACACACACACACCACACCACACACACACGGAAGCAGCCGGTGACAGCTGACTAACTCCCAGGTATATTTACTGCTAGGTAACAAGGGGCATCAGGGTGAAAGAAACTCTGCCCATCTTTTCTCGCCGAACCGGAATCGAACCCGGGCCACAGGATCACGTGACCAGCGTGTTATCCACACAGCCACCGGTGCCTTCCACACCACAAACCCCAATGTGTGCGTGTGTACTCACCTATTTGTGCTTGCGGGGTTCAGGTTTGGCTCTTTGGTCCCGTCTCTCAACTATCAATCAACTGGTGTTCAGGGTCCTGAGCCTATTGGGCTCTATCATATCTACATTTCAAACTGTGTATGGAGTCAGCCTCCACCACATCACTGCCTAATGCATTCCATCCGTTAACTACTCTGACACTGAAAAAGGTTCCTTCTAACGTCTCTGTGGCTCATGTGGGTACTCAGTTTCCACCTGTGTCCCCTTGTTCGCGTCCCACCAGTGTTGAATAGTTTATCCTTGTTTACCCGGTCGATTCCCCTGAGAATTTTGAAGGTTGTGATCATGTCTCCTCTTACTCTTCTGTCTTCCAGTGTCGTAAGGTGCATTTCCCGCAGCCTTTTCTCGTAACTCATGCCTCTTAGTTCTGGGACTAGTCTAGTAGCATACCTCTGAACTTTTTCCAGCTTCGTCTTGTGCTTGACGAGGTACGGGCTCCGTGCTGGGGCCGCATACTCCAGGATTGGTCTTACATATGTGGTATACAAGATTCTGAATGATTCCTTACACAGGTTCCTGAAGGCTGTTCTGATGTTAGCCAGCCTCGCATATGCCGCAGACGTTATTCTTTTTATGTGGGCTTCAGGAGACAGGTTTGGTATGATATCAACTCCTAGATCTTTCTCTCTGTCAGTTTCATTAAGTACTTCATCTCCTATTCTGTATCCTGTTTCCACTGCTTAGTTTCATTACTTTGCATTTACTCGGGTTAAACTTCAACAGCCATTTGTTGGACCATTCACTCAGTGAATGGTCCAACAAATGGTCCTAGGTTATCTTGTAGCCTCCTACTATCATCCTCTGTTTCAATCCTCCTCATAATTTTTGCATCATCAGCAAACATTGAGAGAAACGAGTCTATACCCTCTGGGAGACCATTTACATATATCAGAAACAGTATAGGTCGAAGGACTGACGCCTGCGGGATTCCACTTGTAACGTCTCGCCAATCTGAGACCTCACCCCTCACACTGACTCGTTGTCTCCTGTTGCTTAGGTACTTCTTTATCCAATGGAGTACCCTCCCTTTCACTCCAGCCTGCATCTCCAGCTTTTTCAGTAGCCCTCTTGTGTGGCACTGTATCAAAGGCTTTCTAGCAATCCAAAAATATGCAGTCTGCCCACCCTTCTCTTTCTTGCCTGGTTTTTGTTGCCTGGTCGTAGAATTCAAGTAACCCTGTGAGGCAGGACCAGCCATCCCTGATCCCATGTTGATGCTGTGTTACAAAGTTCCTTCGCTCCAGATGTTCCACTAGCTTTCTTCGCACAATCTTCTCCGTCAGCTTGCATGGTATGCAGGTTAGGGACACTGGCCTGTAGTTCAGTGCCTCCTGTCTATCCCCTTTCTGTGTGCGTGTGTGTGTGTGTGCGCTAGAGGGTATAGACTCATTCCTCTCAAGTTTGCTAATGATGCTAAAATTACAAGAAAATTAAGACAGAGAAGGACAGCATTAGGCTTTAAGATGACCTGGACAAAACTGAAGGAATCGTCCAAAAAATGTTACGGCCACTATGGGTCACAACCGGTTCTTTGATGGTAGAACCAAAATGATAGCATCCGACCCCAAGTCGATAGTGGCTTTCAAGAAAGTGGCTATGTAGTGCATAAAAATGGAGGGGATGAACAAACACTGTTCCTTGCGTCAATGTATTAAATATCTTTCCACCACCGTTAAGTATATATATGTACAACCGTCACCATAAAAAATATATAAGACAGATAGGCTATTACTACACCAATGTACAATCCTTTCGCTCAGGATATCAAACGTGTTCACGTGCAGAGTTCATCAATCCTCGGTAGTTCTTCACTGTCCAGTAGTGTATCCAACCTTATTGGGAAGAACACCGGCGAGTTCACCTGTACGTGGGCCAGCCCACTGACAGTGTCACGAGGTGCCTGTACCCCCACGACCGCTCCCAGCTACTCGCTGGCAGAGTACCTCAGCCACACGCTGAGCGGCGTCACAATACAGGGGTAGTGATCCCCTGGCAGCAGTCTCTAGCGACCAGCTAGCACTTTTCAACACTAAAGCACTAGCAGCTACCACACTGCTTCATCGGCGGCGGCTTACTTGGTCGTTTCCAGGACCANCGTGTCTACTGTGATCCCCTCGTGTCTACGGTTTCTACTGTGATCCCCTCGTGTCTATTGTGATCCCTCGTGTCTACTGTGTCTACTGTGATCCCCTCGTGTCTACTGTGTCTACTGTTGTCCCTCGTTTGTACTGTGTCTATTGTGATCCCCCTCCTGTCTACAGTGTCTACTGTGATCCCCCTCCTGTCTACAGTGTCTACTGTGATCCCCTCGTGTCTACAGTGTCTACTGTGATCCCCTCGTGTCTACTGTGTCTACTGTGATACCCCTCCTGTCTACAGTGTCTACTGTGATCCCCCTCCTGTCTACAGTGTCTACTGTGTCTACTGTGATCCCCCTCCTGTCTACAGTGTCTACTGTGTCTATTGTGATCCCCCTCCTGTCTACAGTGTCTACTGTGATTTCCTCGTGTCTACTGTGTCTACTGTGATCACCCTTGTGTCTACTGTGATCCTCTCGTGTCTACTCAGTCTACTGTGATCCCCCTCGTTTCTACTCTGTCTACTGTGATCGCCTCGTGTCTACTGTGATCCCCTCGTGTCTACTGTGATCCCCTCGTGTCTACTGTGTCTACTGTGATCCGCTCGTTTCTACTGTGTCTACTGTAATCACGTCGTGTCTACTGTGATCTCCCCTCTTGTCTACTGTGTCTACTGTGATGCCCTCGTGTCTACTGTGATGCCCTCGTATCTACTGTGATCCCCTCATGTCTACTGTGTCTACTGTGATCCCCTCGTGTCTACTGTGTCTACTGTGATCCCCCCCTCGTGTCTACTGTGTCTGCTGTGATTCCCCCCTCGTGTCTACTGGTCTGCTGTGATTCCCTCGTAATACTATGATTCCCTCGTGTCTACTGTGATCCTTCCGTGTCTACTGTGATCCCCCTCGTGTCTACAGTGTCTACTGTGATCCACTTCGTGTCAACTGTGTCTACTGTGATTCTTTCGTATCTACTGTGTCTACTGTGATCGCTTCGTGTCTACTGTGATCCCCTCTTGTCTACTGTATCTACTGTGATTACCTCGTGTCTACTGTGTCTACTGTGATCCTCCTCGTGTCTACTGTGTCTACTGTGATCCCCTAATATCTACTGTGTCTACTGTGATTCCCTCGTGTCTACTGTGATTCCCTCGTGTCTACTGTGATTCCCTCGTGTCTACTGTGATCGTGTCTACTGTGTTTACTGTGATCCCCTCGTGTCTACTGTGTCTACTGTGTCTACTGTGATCCGCTCTTGTCTACTGTTTCTACTGTGATCCCCTCGTGTCTACTGTGTCTACTGTGATCCCTCGTGTCAACTGTTGTACTGTGATCCCCTCGTGCAACTGTGTCTACTGTGATCCCCACGTGTCTACTGTGATCCTCCTCGTGTCTACTGTGATTCCCTCGTGTCTACTGTGATCCCTTCGTGTCTACTGTGATCCCCTGTGTCTACTGTGATCCCTTCGTGTCTACTGTAAGCCCCTCGTGTGCACTGTGATCCCCCCTCGTGTCTACTGTGATCCGCTCGTGTCTACTGTGTCTACTATGATCCCTTCGTGTCTACTGTGAACCCCTCTTGTCTACTGTGTCTACTGTGATCCCCTCGTGTCTACTGTGATCCTCCTCGTGTCTACTGTGTCTACTGTGATCCCCTATTGTCTACTGTGATCCCTTCGTGTCTACTGTGTCTACTGTGATCCCTTCATGTCTACTGTGAACCCCCTCTTGTCTACTGTGATCTCCCCTCTTGTCTACTGTGTCTACTGTGATCCCCTCGTGCCTACTGTGATCCCCTTCGTGTCTACTGTGTCTACTGTGATCCCCTCGTGTCTACTGTGTCTACTGTGATCCCCTCGTGTCTACTGTGTCTACTGTGACCACCCTCGTGTCTACTGTGATCCCCCTCGTATCTACTGTGTCTACTGTGATCCCCTCGTGTCTACTGTGAACCTCCTCGTGTCTACAGTGTCTACTGTGATCCCCTCGTGTCTACTGTGTATACTGTGATCCCCTCGTGTCTACTGTGTCTACTGTGATCCCCTCGTGTCTACTGTATCTACTGTGATCCCCTCGTGTCTACTGTGTCTACTGTGATCCCCTCGTATCTACTATGATCCCCTCGTGTCTACTGTATCTTCTGTGATTCCCTCGTGTCTACTGTGTCTACTGTGATCCCCTCGTGTCTACTGTGTCTACTGTGATCCCCTCGTGTCTACTGTGTCTACTGTGATCCCTCGTGTCTACTGTATCTACTGTGATCCCCTCGTGTCTACTGTATCTACTGTGATCCCCTCGTGTCTACTGTGATCCCCTCGTGTCTACTGTGTCTACTGTGATCCCCTCGTGTCTACTGTGTCTACTGTTATCCTCGTGTCTACTGTGATCCCCTCGTGTCTACTGTGATCCTCCTCGTGTCTACTGTGATCCTCCTCATGTCTACTATGATCCCTTCGTGTCTACTGTGATCCCCTCGTGTCTACTGTGATCCCCCTCGTGTCTACTGTGTCTACTGTTATCCCCCTCGTGTCTACTGTGTCTACTGTGATCCCCCTCGTGTCTACTGTGATCCCCCTCGTGTCTACTGTGATCTCCCTCGTGCCTACTGTGATCCCCTCGTGTCTACTGTGTCTACTGTGATCCTCCTCGTGTCTACTGTGATCCTTTCGCGTCTACTGTGATCCCCCTCGTGTCTACTGTGATCCCCTCGTGTTACTGTGTCTACTGTGATCCTCCTCGTGTCTACTGTGATCCCCTCGTGTCTACTGTGATTCCCTCGTGTCTACTGTGATCCCCTCGTGTCTACTGTGTCTACTGTGATCCCCTCGTGTCTACTGTGTCTACTGTGATCCCTTCGTGTCTACTGTGATCCACCTCGTGTCTACTGTGGTCCCTTCGTGTCTACTGTGATCCCCCTCGTGTCTACTGTGTCTACTGTGATCCCTTCGTGTCTACTGTGATCCACCTCGTGTCTACTGTGATCCCTTCGTGTCTACTGTGATCCCCTCGTGTCTACTGTGATCCCCTCGTGTCTACTGTGTCTACTGTGATCCTCCTCGTGTCTACTGTGATCCTCCTCGTGTCTTCTGTGATCCCTCGTGTCTACTGTGTCTACTGTGATCCCCTCGTGTCTACTGTGATCCCCTCGTGTCTACTGTGTCTACTGTGATCCTCCTCGTGTCTACTGTGATCCCTTCGTGTCTACTGTGATCCTCCTCGTGTCTACTGTGATCCCTTCGTGTCTACTGTGATCCCCCTCGTGTCTACTATGATCCCCTCTTGTCTACTGTGTCTACTGTGATCCTCCTCGTGTCTAAATGATCTCCCAGAGGGAATAGACTCGTTCCTCTCAATGTTTGCTGATGATGCAAAAATTACGAGGAGGATTGAAACAGAGGATGATAGTAGGAGGCTACAAGATGACCTAGACAGACTGAGTGAATGGTCCAACAAATGGCTGTTGAAGTTCAACCCAAGTAAATGCAAAGTAATGAAACTAGGCAGTGGAAACAGAAGGCCAGGCACAGGATACAGAATAGGAAATGAAGTACTTAATGAAACAGACAGAGAGAAAGATCTAGGAGTTGATATCACACCAAACCTGTCTCCTGAAGCCCACATAAAGAGAATACGTCTGCGGCATATGCGAGGCTGGCTAACATCAGAACAGCGTTCAGGAACCTGTGTAAGGAATCATTCAGAATCTTGTACACCACATATGTAAGACCAATCCTGGAGTATGCGGCCCCAGCATGGAGCCCGTACCTTGTCAAGCACAAGACGAAGCTGACAAAAGTCCAAAGGTATGCCACTAGACTAGTCCCAGAACTAAGAGGCATGAGTTACGAGGAAAGGCTGCGGGAAATGCACCTTACGACACTGGAAGACAGAAGAATAAAGAGAGACATGATTATTACCTAAAAAATCTTCAGGGGAGTTGACAGGGTTATCTTGAGATCTTGAGATGATTTCGGAGCTTTTGTGTTCCCACGGTCCGGTCCCCGACCAGGCCTCCACCCCCAGGAAGCAGCCCGTGACAGCTGACTAACACCCAGGTACCTATTTTACTGCTTGGTAACAGGGGCATAGGGTGAAAGAAACTCTGCCTATTGTTTCTCGCCGGCGCCCGGGATCGAACCCGGGACCACAGGATCACAAGTCCAGGGTGCTGTCCGCTCGGCCGACCGGCTCCCCGGTAGACAAAGGTAGACAAGGATGAACTATTCAACACTGGGGGACGCGAACAAGGGGACACAGGTGGAAACTGAGTACCTAAATGAGCCACAGAGACGTTAGAAGGAACTTTTTCAGTGTCAGAGTAATTAACGGATGGAATGCATTAGGCAGTGATGTGGTGGAGGCTGACTCCATACACAGTTTCAAGTGTAGATATGATAGAGCCCAGTAGGCTCAGGAAACTGTACACCAGTTGACTGACGGTTGAGAGGCGGGACCAAAGAGCCAGAGCTCAACCCCCGCAAGCACAGAAGACAGACAGACAGACAGACAGACAGACAGACAGACAGACAGACAGACAGACAGACAGACAGACAGACAGACAGACAGACAGACAGACAGGTCAAGAGAGACAATACCACCTACCCTAAAGTGTCCATAAACAAAGCAAGACTATACACAAACATAACAAACAAACACACTGCCACAAGTCCCCAGTAAGTCTTCAACAAACAAATACACACAACAAAATCAAAGCCTAAAATCCCTTGCGAAGGAATTTCTCTGTTTCAGTAAAGTCTGGAGCCCGTCCTTGATGTCTGGAGCCCGTCCTTGATGTCTGGAGCCCGTCCTTGATGGCTGGAGCCCGTCCTTGATGGCTGGAGCCCGTCCTTGATGGCTGGAGCCCGTCCTTGATGGCTGGAGCCCGTCCTTGATGGCTGGAGCCCGTCCTTGAAAGCTGGAGCCCGTCCTTGAAGGCTGGAGCCCGTCCTTGATGGCTGGAGCCCGTCCTTGATGGCTGGAGCCCGTCCTTGAAGGCTGGAGCCCGTCCTTGAAGGCTGGAGCCCGTCCTTGATGGCTGGAGCCCGTCCTTGAAGGCTGGAGCCCGTCCTTGAAGGCTGGAGCCCGTCCTTGATGGCTGGAGCCCGTCCTTGAAGGCTGGAGCCCGTCCTTGATGGCTGGAGCCCGTCCTTGAAGGCTGGAGCCCGTCCTTGATGGCTGGAGCCCGTCCTTGAAGGCTGGAGCCCGTCCTTGATGCTTGGAGCCCGTCCTTGAAGGCTGGAGCCCGTCCTTGAAGGCTGGAGCCCGTCCTTGAAGGCTGGAGCCCGTCCTTGAAGGCTGGAGCCCGTCCTTGATGGCTGGAGCCCATCCTTGAAAGCTGGAGCCCGTCCTTGAAGGCTGGAGCCCGTCCTTGATGGCTGGAGCCCGTCCTTGAAGGCTGCAGCCCGTCCTTGAAGGCTGGAGCCCGTCCTTGAAGGCTGGAGCCCGTCCTTGATGGCTGGAGCCCGTCCTTGATGGTTTGAGCCCGTCCTTGAAGGCTGGAGCCCGTCCTTGATGACTGGAGCCCGTCCTTGAAGACTGGAGCCCGTCCTTGAAGGCTGGAGCCCGTCCTTGAAGGCTGGAGCCCGTCCTTGATGGCTGGAGCCCGTCCTTGAAAGCTGGAGCCCGTCCTTGAAGGCTGGAGCCCGTCCTTGAAGGCTGGAGCCCGTCCTTGATGGCTGGAGCCCGTCCTTGAAGGCTGGAGCCCGTCCTTGAAGGCTGGAGCCCGTCCTTGAAGGCTGGAGCCCGTCCTTGAAGGCTGGAGCCCGTCCTTGAAGGCTGGAGCCCGTCCTTGAAGGCTGGAGCCCGTCCTTGAAGGCTGGAGCCCGTCCTTGAAGGCTGGAGCCCGTCCTTGAAGGCTGGAGCCCGTCCTTGAAGGCTGGAGCCCGTCCTTGAAGGCTGGAGCCCGTCCTTGAAGGCTGGAGCCCGTCCTTGAAGGCTGGAGCCCGTCCTTGAAGGCTGGAGCCCGTCCTTGAAGGCTGGAGCCCGTCCTTGAAGGCTGGAGCCCGTCCTTGATGGCTGGAGCCCGTCCTTGAAGGCTGGAGCCCGTCCTTGAAGGCTGTAGCCCGTCCTTGAAGGCTGGAGCCCGTCCTTGATGGCTGGAGCCCGTCCTTGAAGGCTGGAGCCCGTCCTTGATGGCTGGAGCCCGTCCTTGAAGGCTGGAGCCCGTCCTTGAAGGCTGGAGCCCGTCCTTGATGGCTGGAGCCCGTCCTTGAAGGCTGGAGCCCGTCCTTGAAGGCTGGAGCCCGTCCTTGAAGGCTGGAGCCCGTCCTTGAAGGCTGGAGCCCGTCCTTGAAGGCTGGAGCCCGTCCTTGAAGGCTGGAGCCCGTCCTTGAAGGCTGGAGCCCGTCCTTGAAGGCTGCTTTGTGTGTTAGTTCACTATAACACACACACACCACACACCACACACCACACACCACACACCACACACCACACACCACACACCACACACCACACACACACACACACACAGGCAGGCAGCTACGTCACAGGAAGCCGCAAGGTGCACCACTCAACTGCTGGAGAGAAAAAGATCAGTAGTAGTTGTAGGCATCAAAGAACAGAAAGGATCCAACAGGCAAGAATGGAATAGCAAGGATAGAGAGGCAGTACAGGGGCTACTGAAGGGATTACAGATGGAAGGGGCTGTAAAACATTGAGAAGGTTTTCAGGTTGGGCTGGTACAACAAGGACAGAAACCGACTTGTAAAGGTGGAGTTCACAAACGAAACCACGAAGGAGGATATTCTCGAAAGGAAGAGTCGTCTGCAGCATGTGGAGGGATACAAAAGTATTCCTGCAGAGGGACAGGACGAAGGAGGAGAGAGCCAGGGCAGCAGAGGCAAGGAGGAAACGTGGGGAGAGAGGAGCAAACCAGGAAATCACAGCCCCAAACACAACAGTCCCAGAGACAAGAGGGGAACCCAAACCCAGCATCCCAGCAACACCAGAGGGGAGGGCAACACCACCACCCCCCTCTGCATAGAAACCCTCCTTCCCCTCACCTACCTGCCCCCACCCAACCTCCCTCCCCCCCCCTACCCCATTCTGACCCCGACACCCCTTCCCCATTCCCATCATGTTCCCCCTTCCACCTTTCCCCCCCTTCATCCCATACCCTCCCATCCCTCCTCACCTGTATCCTCCATGGCCCCCTATCTCTTAACCCATACCTGCCTGTCCCCCCTTCCCTAAACCCCCCACCCCCACCCCAAAATCCTCTGAGACCCTGCAAACCACCTCACAGATCTTCTCACCCACGGAACAGCTTCCCACACCAGCAGAATGCTCGCCAAGAAAGGGACATGTAAATGAACAGAAGAAAGTGAGCTTCAAGGCGATGTACACTAACATAGATGGGATTACATATAAAAAAAGTGAACTCGGAGAATGGGCACTAGAAGAAAACCCAGACATAATAGCACTCACAGAAACAAAGCTAACGAAAATCATAACAAACGCAGTGTTTCCACAGGGCTACTATGAAGTGAGGAAGAGAGAGAAGGGAGAGGAGGAGCTGGTGTAGCTTTGTTACTAAGAGAAGGTTGGAGTTTCGAAGAGATGGTAATTCAGAGAACTGTGAAGGTTTCAGTGACTACATATCAGGCACCATAGCAACTGGAGGACAGAAAATTATAGTAGTAGTCATATATAACCCCCACCGAATGACAGAAGACCCAGACAGGAATATGATAGAAACAACTTGACCACATCAATATAATAGAGAGAGCAGCTTCTGTGGCTAGCAGGAACGGATCCAGACTACTAATCATGGAAGACTTCAACCATGGGAAGATAGATTGGGGAAACAGAGACCCACATGGAGGCTCAGACACATGGAGAGCTAAGTTGCTGGATGTGGCAACAAGAAACTTTCTAAGTCAACACGTCAAGGGACCGACAAGAATGAGAGGAGGGGATGAACCAGCCTTGCTTGTTCTGATATTTACCTAAATGAGTCGGATATAAGGGGAGTTAGGTTGGAAGCCTCCTTGGGAATGAGTGATCATAGTGTATTGAGCTTTGAGTACCTGGATGAGCTAGGAATTATCACCCCCAAAAAAGAACTGGGAACCAAAGGGCTGGCATACCGAAAGGGAAACTATTGAGGAGATGAATAAATTCCTATGGGATATACATTGGGACACAGAACTCGGAACCAAGTCCGTACAAGACATGATGGACTATGTCACCCAAAAATGTCAGGAGGCTGTAAGCAGGTTTGTCCCAGCCCGACAGGAAAAAAACAGAGAAGCAAAGGAAGAATCCGTGGTTTAATAGGGAATGTATGAAAGCAAAGGAGAAGAACAAAAGGGCATGGAGGAACTTCCGTAATAACAGAACACCAGAAAGTAGAGAGAGATACCAGAGAACCAGGAACGAGTATGTCAGTGTGAGAAGAGCAGCTGAGAAAAGGTATGAAAATGATATAGCTAATAAAGCCAAGACTGAACCAAAGCTACTACACAGTCACATCAGGAGGAAGACAACAGTGAAGGAACAGGTGATGAAACTTCGGGTGGGCGAGGACAGGTACACAGAGAATGACAAAGAGGTGTGTGAAGAACTCAACAAAAGGTTCCAGGAGGTCTTTACAATAGAACAGGGAAAAGTCACAGTGCTGGGAGAGGTGGCAGCAAACCAGGTGACCTTGGTAGGTTCGAAATTACAAGAGATGAGGTCAAGAAGCACCTATGGAGCTGGATGTGAGAAAGGCTGTTGGGCCGGACGGAATCTCACCATGGGTATTGAAAAGGTGTGCAGGAGCACTTTGCTTGCCACTCTCCATAGTGTATAGTAGGTCATTGGAAACGGGGAGACCTACCAGAAATATGGAAGACTGCTAATGTAGTACCAATATACAAAAAGGGGTGACAGACAAGAGGCACTGAACCACAAGCCAGTGTCCTTAACTTGTATACCATGCAAGGTGATGGAGAAGATTGTGAGAAAAAAACTAGTAAAACATCTGGAGAGAAGAGACTTCGTGACAACCATCAAAATGGGTTCAGGGAGGGTAAATCTTGCCTTACAGGCTTGATAGAATTCTACGATCAGGTGACAAAGATTAAGTAAGAAAGGAGAAGGATGGGCAGACTCCTTTCTTGGACTGTCGGAAAGCCTTTGACACAGTACCCAATAAAAGGTTGATGCATAAGCTGGAGAAACAGGCAGGAGTAACTGGTAGGGCTCTCCAGTGGATAAGGGAGTACCTAAGCAATAGGAAGCAGAGAGTTACAGTGAGGGGTGAGACTCAGAATGGCGTGAAGTCACCAGTGGAGTCCCACAGGGCTCTGTGCTTGGACCTATCCTGTTTCTGATATACGTAAATGATCTCCAGAGGGTATAGACTCATTCTCATTCCATTTTGAGGCAACACGTGCGGAACCAAATGCGAACCAAAGAATGAGGTGATTTGATATGATAAAATGCTATGCCCAAGATAACCATCCAGGTGCCGCTGGGAAGTGGTTCAAATAGCTTAGGCTATCACTCCTTTTGTCCGGTCGTGATGGTCAAGTGGATTAAGGCGTCCTGTAGTTACCAGTTGCGTTGCTCCTGGGAGTATGGGTTCGAGTCACTTCTGGGGTGTGAGTTTTCATTCGCATAGTCCTGGGGACCATTCAGGCTTGTTCGCATTATATATATATATATATATATATATATATATATATATATATCATCTATATATATATATATATATATATATATATATATATATATATATATATATAGATAGATAGATAGATAGATAGAATGATATTCATTCACTTAGAGGACTGGAAGCGCCGACCTGAAGGTGTAAGACGGAAGGTGTTCCAATAAGCTATGGAGAGGCCCAGTAGGAAAGATGTGAGAGGCAGGAAGCCCCCTTGCCCAAGTGTTATGTTACACCATCCCCGCCTCACTCTTCACCACACACCAGTTACTGATCCACGCCAATATCATATAAATTGTCAACAACATTATGGTGGATATATACATTCATTCATTTAGTGAGTGTGGTTGACAATGTATATGACAAGGGCGTCGCCCACTAATCCCTATGTGCTGAAGAGTGGATGTGAATCTTATATGGGACAATTACTGTTAGTTTCTGTCTTCCAGTTCTCACGATGGTTGTCATACAATGAGTGAACCCTTCACAGCCCGGGGTAAAGTGTCTCTTTACAACTTCCCACTTTTCTTATCAGCAAAGGCACTCCTTCTCCACCTCTTTCCTCCCTATCTTTCCTCACCACACACTATTCCTGCGCCGACACACACACTTCCTGCATTTGATATGACTTGTTAGTTTAGTCTCTGCGAGTGCTATTATGTCTGAGTGTTCTTCTTGTGAAGTTAATGTGTTTC
>WNGS01012964.1:21867-32763 GCA_020271785.1 Procambarus virginalis
TATTTCCAAGATTGTCAGAAGCATTTTGATAGTGTTCTTCATCTAAAGCTTGTACATAAAGATGGGGGGAAGCCAGCTAGTGTAACTGGTAAAACACTGAACAAGCAGACAAATGGTTGCAAGAGTTCAACCCCCAGCAAGTGCAAGATATCATAAGATGCATCAGTATGCGTCTTAGACAAGAGAGAGCTGGGAGAAGGCTCAGAGGAAAACATGATCATAACATAAAGAAGTTTGAAACACAATCAAGGCAATTAAGCCCCCCAAAAATGCACTTAAATGCACTTGCCCTCCAAGGAAGTCAACAATTGAATTTCATTCAACATAAAGTTGCTGAACTTGAGATATAGAGTCCAGGTAGAATATGTAGATAAATAAAGATAACAGAATGAAGTAGGTAGACCGGGAGACCTATCTATATCCCTGTGCTGAAATTAAACACTTTTCTTTTTTACACTTTATTAATAATGACTGTTTATACCATGTACACACACACTGCCACTATAGTTTTATAATGTGGTAGGATGTGAGCTCCTATTTCCTATTAGGGTTCATCTAAGGGCCCACTAACTAGGCTGTCTCCATGCAAATTTGGCTTCTGTTGAACACGTCATTAGGATGGAGGGGCTTTGACCTCTTTGTCTGCTTGCATGTCAACCTGCGCTGCCCCAGTGTGCCGCATTACCACGGGAAAAATCTTTTGTATGATTGTATAAACTAACTCGGTAAGATTTATTGTAAGTAAGATTTATACAACAGATAATGTATACCTGTATTGTATTGACACGGAGAAGAAAATCGATTTGGTGTTGACTTGAAGGCCTGTCCCCTTTAGCAGGGGTCAATAATACCACCGTCTATAACTTATTGACCACCCTGTAAGAATACTTTATTACTCATGAATATTATTTATGACAAATGTAAGCTATGTATACTCAAAGAGAATATGTATGCACCTCTTGCTCAATACATCAGCGTCAGCCGGGTAATATGTTAAAATAATGACCAGTAAAGATTAAATAAAATTATGGTGACTAATTGTGCAAAAATAGTGAACAATTATGGAGATTAGTGTTCGCTGATATTCGTAATGTAAATAATGCAATGTAAATAACGAATAATTAATTCAGCTAACGAATAATCAGTAAATGAATAATTATTCAAATAAAAATTATATTAGAATGGTAAAAACCATTATAGTTCGTATAATTGTTTTAAACAAATTCTATCACTAGCTTAATAATAATTAAAATGCTGAAAATGCTACTTCTTCTACAGCCAGTATTAATAATTCTTTAAACTAATTGTATAAATAAATGCCGTTTTGGACCTAACGTTGTGTACTCGCCTAGTTGTGCTTGCGGGGGTTGAGCTCTGGCTCTTTGGTCCCGCCTCTGGACTGTCAATCGACTTACTTCCTCCTACCTTCCCCCCCCCCTCTCCATCCCACACACTGGGAAGCAGCCAGTAGCAGCCTGTTTAACTCCCAGGTACCCATTTACTGCTAGGTGATCAGATGCATTAGGGTTGAAAGAAATTCTGCCCATTTGTTTTCGCCTGCGCCGGAGATCGCACCCGGACCCTTAGGATTACTAATCCCGAGCGCTGTCCACTCAGCCAATGCAGGGCCCGTGTGTGTGTGTGTGAGGAGGAAAACTATGATCACAGGAATTCGTAAAGCTGTTTGTGGGGATTGTTGCATGTGAGTTTGGACCTAACAAGCACTGTGTGCTGTGTGTGGTGTGTAGTGTGTGTGTGTGTGTGTGTGGTGTGTAAGATTGGCTTGGTTCCTAGTCATTTCTTAATAAGTTTTTTCATATACATCAAACAGTTCTGAGAGAGAACTGGTTCGGGGAAATAGTCTCGTGGATATCTTACAGATGTTGAAGACGAATTGTGAGATTTATTTTTAAATATAGATATTTTATTGGTCTTGAGTAGTATTTGCTTGAATTTGAAGCAGTGAACAGTTATGATAAGCAAGATGTTGGCTAATAATTTATATTTCTAGGTCAAAGGTCACCTTGGTAGTTAAGAGTCGAGGGTCACAATCGTGGGTGAAGGTCAGTCATAAGGTATATAGGGTCATTGTCTTGGGTCCAGACCTCAGTCGTAACACCAGGTCACTCAGAGGTCACGGCAGCATAGATTAGTGCGTCAAAACTCCTCAGAGAATCAAAAGTCGTTATAAGGTAGACAATTCCGTCACCTGCCCAGCAAAGAAGGAATAAAAAATACAATATACAAAAAAAAATTAAGTTAAAAATAAATAATCTAGCACCACACCACAAAAATCAGCATCAATATTTTCTGCATATCGTATTAGAATTTAGTCAATGTGGTCGGAAATTTCCGACAATGATTAGCAGGTGGTCTGGCCGCCTTGCTGACACGCGCACGTAGCCATTCGTCTCGTCACACAGCCAAGTGGTGGTAGGTACAGTGGTAAAAAGAGCGGCTGGGAGGTCCTTAAATGCTGGTTCGAGTCACCTCAGTGCTCCAGTTGATTTTGGAGAAGGGAGAAAAACGACAAGGTAGTGGCAACTCCAATGATGAAAGGCCATTGCAGAAAACTGAGGTAAGGGAAGGGAACTATCAAGGGGGAAAAGCGCCAAGTCATTACGACTATATAGCAGTGGGAAGAGGTCAGGATAAGGATTTGGGATTGGGACGGAGGGAAGGAATGGTGCCCAACCACTTGGACGGTCGGGGATTGAACGCCGAGCCTGCACGAAGCGAGACCGTCGCTCTACCGTCCAGCCCCAAGTAGGTGGGTAGAGAGAGATTTGGGAGGTGGATATAAGGCCATCCCCCAACACCAGAGGCACACACACAGACAGGGGTGACATCAGCAGCATATGGGACGCTGGTGAACATTAGAAAGTCGTTAAGAAACTTGAATCGGGAAGCAATCTGCACAACTTTTGTTAGACCAATACAGGAGTACGCAGCACCTGCTTGGAAGTCCTATACCCTGTGACACACAAAACTCAAATTGAAAAAGTGCAGAGGTTTGCTATTAGGTTAGTGCCAGAGCTCAGAGGCTTTAGGTTATGAGGATAGGCTGAAGGAACTAGATTCCACAACCTTGGGAGGACAGAAGACATGGAGACATGACAACAACGTACATGATATCGAGAGGAAATAGACAAATAAGCAGCCTCTTTAAGCTGAGAGACAGTAGGACAAGGGGACACAAGTAGAAGCTAGGAATGCAAATTAGTCGAAGAAATATAAGGAAATACTCGTACCCTGTACAGGCAGTCAAGAAGTGGAATGCACTAAGAGAAGTTGTGGATGCCGCCTCCATCCACAACCTTCAAGAAAGGTTCGACAAATATATTGTTGTGTTACAGCTTCGCTATTCTAAATACGAGTACAACAAGGCTGGTAGGCGGGACATAAAGAGCTAACGCTCAATCAAATCTTAACTTTCCTATCTTATCTATCCATCTTATCTTATTAGAGTAACTTTTCATAGAAGTCAATCAAGTTTATTAGCCACGACCTTCACTTTCTTAATCCGTGCTTTCGTTCCAAAGTTGTCGTATGTAAATGCTTCATCATTCCTCACCTTTATTACTTTCTAGAGCTTTTTACGTGAAATGTTTATCAGTCATACTGGTCAGTAATTTAGTGTCTGGTGTCTTCTTTAATACTGGTACTACCACTGCCTTTTTTTTTCCATTTCCAGAATTCTCGAATATTTCCTATCTCGAGTGTTTTATACACAATTTTAGATAGCGGGCAACCAGGTACTTCTGCAGGCTGCTTCAGCAACCATAGTGAAGTTATCTGATTCAAACTCGACTTTTTTTTCTCATCTAGTTCCTACAGTTTTTTTTAATTATCAAAGTAACTATTACGTTATTCAGCGTTCATCTGGCAATTCATCTCTCAACTGCGAGGGATGAATAATGTTGATTTTGTTCTTATATCGCTACTACATAATGCTGATTTTGTTCTTATATCGCTACTGAGAGGTGTACCAGGCTATAGCCAATTCTCTCTCTCCCTCTCTCTCTCTCTCCCTCTCTATTCTCTCTCCTTGTCGCTCCGCTCTCTCCCAGTCTATGCCTCGTCTCCACCTTTTCACCCCTACTCTCCAACATCCCCCCTCTCTCTCCCACCGTTTCTCCCTTTCTTTTTATTAACATTCCATCGCTCTACCGTCCAGATCAACCACTTGGGTGGACGGTAGAGCGACGGTAACGCTTCATGCCGGTCGGCGTTCATCCCTGACCGTCCAAGGGGCTAGCCCCCATTGTGGTCCCCCCCCAACCTCTGTCCCATCCCAAATCCTTATCCTGACCCTTCCCAGTGCTACATAGTCATAATGGCTTGGTGCTGGTTCCTGATAATTCCCTTTCTCCCCCTCTCTTCTCCTCCCCTCTCCACGTGTCTCCCCCTCTCTTTAAAAATACCCTTTCTCCTCCCCTGTCCTCTTGTAACACCCTGACATCTCCGCCTACACCGCCGCTGACTTCTGTGGTACTCAGCTGTGAGTAACGCGTGTACCCCATTAATTCAGCGGTCTAACCAGCCCTCTAGTCTAGGACTGGAATGGCGCGTCCACGGACCCCATCCCCAGATCAGCTACTGATACAGATAATGGCGCCAAAGAGCCTCCACCTACGGGCTCACAATAACCCGTGCTACTTGGAACTTTTTAGATTTAGTTACTCAGAACAAAACCAACTACAGTTAACATTCAAAAACTGTTGGCGCATTCTTTCTAAGATCAGATATTATGTACCCGCCCTGCCTTGGTGACTATCTATTACTCCCTCATCTATCCATATCTCAACTATGGTATTTGTGCCTGGGGTTCTACTACACAAATCATTACATCCTCTACTTACTCAACACAAAGCTGCTATTAGGACAATCTCCAACTCTGGCCCCAGACATCACTCGGTACCCCTACTCAAATCTCTGAATATGTTAGATATTAAGTCACTGCACATTCTCTCATGTGTATTATACATATATAAAACGCTGAACTGTAATGCCATCCTGACCTCAAAAGCTTCATTGAAGGTTGTAACAGAACCCATGAGCACCACACCAGAAATAAATACAGTTTTTGATATTCTAGAGTACGACTAATCAAACTAGAAATGCCTACAAATCAAGGGTCTCAGAATGTGGAATGACCTTCCCAACCATGTTAAAGAATGTACCTCTCTCAACCATTTAAGATAAAAACGAAGCACTACCTAATAAATTCCCTGTAACCTACCCTACCCCTCTATTGTCAACCCATGTCTTTTTTTTTTTTTTTTTTTTTACACGCTATTGTCGAACTAATTGTATTTGTGCTGCTTTTTCAGCCATGTTCCCCCCTTTTTATCCCTATTTTTATTTGTTCTCAACACATTAGTAGTGTAAATGACGACTAGAACGTGCGCGCCATCTGGCCAGGTGAGCTCATTAGAGCCAGCTGGCCATGTGGTGCTCAGGTATGTAGCCACATAATGTTGTAAGGGATTTTCCCAGAAGTTGGGGCGTGTCGGACGTGTATGAGCGTCCGTGTTGGGTATGTGGTCAGGGAAGATTGTGGTCATGTTGTTTGGGGGGTAGGGGAGTATGTAGGGCTATGTGGTATGTGCTAAAGTAAGAGGTATGTGGATATGTTGTTAAGAGTAAATGAATATGTATGTTTGTTTCCGTAGACTTAATCCTGTGTGTAGATAATAGTTTTGATTAAAGACTATGTATTGCTATGCGCCTAGAGTAAGAGATGATTGCTCTAGAAGGCCCAACATATGTTGTTGGGGTAGGGGAGGGACAGGGGTGAGGGAGGGATGGTCAGGGAGAGTGGGGGAGCTCCCCCGCGGCGTGAGTGTGTTTAGAGCCATTTTGTGGTTTGTGGTTTGTCAGCTTCCGTTTAGGTAGCACTGAGAGAGTTGAAGTGCCAGGAGGGTAGGAGAGAAAGAAAGAGGCAGACAGACAGACCGACAGACCGACAGACAGACAGACAGACAGACAGACAGACGACAGACAGACAGACCGACCGGAGGGTAGGAGGAGATGGGGAGTGGCAGCAAGACGGAAGTGAACCATTAACCTAAGCACTTTTCGATGTCTTTAGAGCGGTCTGGGAGATGCTCACCCCAGCTGGGCATCACCTGTCCATCATAAATCACTTCTCTTTTCTAGCATAGGTGGAGTCATATCTCCCCTCAGCAGAGATTATAGCAATAAACGGGGAAAAGTAAACACATTATATAAATTTATTTCTTTTATTAACACTTAAGCGATTTACAACGATAATAATAATAATAATAATAATAAGACTTCTTGGTGGTTTAGCAGACAGATGGGGAAAGGCTCTGGCCAATATAAACCGACCCGGGAAATCAGAGGCAAAATGAATGAGTACCAGCGAGCCTGCCAAAGCCACTTCAAACTGGCCAGCCACCAGCATTGACCCTTCAAACACTCAGAAGGGAAACCATAGACCTTACGGGGGCTCACAAGAGCCACATATGGGGAACCCTTGTGAGGCAAGCCAACCAGTACAAAAGGGAGCCGGGAGCTTTCTGGCGTAAAATCAGACAGCTCTTGGGATCGGTTAACCCCAGCCTCACCCACCTCGAACACACGTTCCTAGACGAAGATGACGAAGAGCAACAAGAAAAAATAGAAGACCCACAAGACCAGGCGGACCTCATGGGCGCAGTATGGAAGAAGACTCTCACGGCTTCTAACAGCAGAGCCTTCAACAACACCCATTTGAACGTGTCAACCAATGGACAATAGAAAACGCCGCCTCCCTCCACAGCGCCCCTGTGATAGACCTGACAACCCTAGAAGACGACCACCCTCTAACAAGACCCATAACTATGTTAGAGATGAGAGGAGTCATCAAAAGCATTCGAGATAAGGCCCCAGGACCATCGGGGATCAAAGCGTTGCAGATCAAACTTCTACCAGGCAACCTTCTACAATTCATTCTCAACCTATTCAACGCTATGCTGGCGTCGGGTCACATTCTGGTTGCATTCAAGTCAGCCAAGATGATTCATTCCCAAACCAAGAAAGACCCCCACCAACCTGGCAACTACCGTCCAATCTCCCTCTTAGACACAATAGGCAAGTGCTTTGAAAAAATCGTGTCAAACCGTCTTAACTACTATATGGAGTATAACAACTCTTCACTGAAAAACAATTTGGTTTTCGAGGACACAGATCAACCCAACATGCAATAACATCATCTACGACGACGCAGTAAGCTCAATTAGCAAGCAAAAACAAGTAGCTTTGATTGCGACTAGGGACGTACACAAGGCCTTCGACAGCCTTTGGCATGATGGTCTGTGTACAAATAGCAGACTTACCAGCGCAAAACTGGACCCTCCTCAGGCTGGTCAGAAATTTTCTAAAGAATAGGCAAGTAACCCCAACTTCAAGGCGAAAGAGGCCGCAGCCTTCACCCCAACAGCTGGAGTCCCCCAAGGGTCATGCTTGAGCCAGGTCCTCTTCAACATCTTTGTGAACGACCTGCCCAGCCAGAGTATAGAGACACCATCATCGTGCAATTTGCGGACGACGTAACACATGTAATAACATCCAACCCAAGCGGCCAAGCATGCAACTGTAACCCGCAAGGCGAACGCGGAACTAGCCAGGACTGCTAAATGGGAAAGGAAATGGAGGATCACCACTAACCCAGAAAAGATTCAATTAAGCACTGTCGGATGTATGGCCTTCTCTCAGCACGTATTTGCAGTTTGAAATTACGACATTTTATACCGAAAATATGCCAATTACTGAAAGCGGCGGTGGGTCAAATTTGCCCAAACCCCCTGCAGATTTCAAAATACCGATACATCGCAAATTCAACCCTGAGCCATATTTGGAGCCAAATTCTGGCTCTCTGCATGTATTCGTAGTTTTAAATTACGAATTTTATACCGAAAATATGCCAATTACTGAAAGCAGCGATGGATCGCATTTTGCCCAAACCCTCCCTGCAGTTTTTTAAAATACCCCAAACATCCCAAACTCGACGCTTGAACCATATTTTGGAGTCAAATTCTGGCTCTCTGCACGTATTCGCAGATGAAATTCTGAATTTTTATACCGGAAAATAGGACAATTACTATGAGCGGCGATGGGTCGCTTTTGCCCAACCCCCCCTGCAGTTTTAAAATATATCACAAACATCCCAAATTCGACCCTTGAGACATATTTGGAGCCAAATTCTGGCTCTCTGTACGTATTCGCAGTTTTAAATTAAGATTTTTATACCGAAAATATGCCAATTACTGAAAGCTGCGATGGGTCACATTAGCCCAAAACCCTCCCTGCAGTTTTCAAAAATATCCCAAACATCCCAAATGCGACCCTTGAGCCATATTTTGGAGCCATATTCTGGCTCTCTTACGTATTCCCAGTTTAAATTAAGGATTTTATACCGAAAATATGCCAATACCTAATACGGCGATGGGTCACATTTTGCCCAAACCCTCCCTCCAGTTTCAAATATCCCAACATCCCAAATTCGACGATTAAGCCATATTTTGGAGCCAAATTATGGCTCTGCACGTATTCGCAGTTTGAAATTACGAATTTTATACCGAAAATGTGCCAATTACTGAGAGCAGCGAGGGGTCACATTTTGCCCAAACCCACCCTGCAGTTTTCAAAATATCCCAATCATCCCAAATTCGTAGCTTGAGCCATATTGGGACCAAATTCTGGCTCTTGCACATATTCGCAGTTTGAAAATTTATGAATTTTATACCGAAAAATGCCAAGTACTGAAAACGGCGATGGATCACATTTTCCCAAACCCTCCCTGCAGTGTTTCAAAATATCCAAAACATCCCAAATTCGACGATCAGCAATATTTTGGAGCCAAATTCTGGCTCTCTGCACGTATTCGCCTTTGAAATAACGAATTTTAAACCGAAAATAGACCAATTACTGAGCGCGGCAATGGGACACATTTTGCCCAAACCCACCCTGAAGTTTTCAAAATATCCTAAACTTCCAAAATTCGAAGATTGAGAGCCATATTTGAGAGCTAAATTCTGGCTCTCTGCACATATTCGCAGTTTGAAATTACGAATATTTATACCGAAAATATGCCAATTACTGAAAGCTGCGATGGGTCACATTTAGCCCAAACCCTCCCTGAGTTTTCAAAATATCCCAAACATCCCAAATGCGACCCTTGAGCCATATTTTGGAGCCATATTCTGGCTCTCTGTACGTATTCCCAGTTTTAATTAAGATTTTATACCGAAATATGCCAATTACCTAATACGGCGATGGGTCACATTTTGCCCAACCCTCCCTACAGTTTTCAAAATATTCCAAACACCCAAGTTCGACGCTTGATCATTATTTGGGGCCAAATTCTGGTTCTCGGCATGTATTCGCAGTTTGAAATTACGAATTTTTATACAGAAAATGTGCAATTAATGAGAGCGACGATGGGTCACATTTTGCCCAAACCCTCCCAGCAGGTTTCAAAATATCCCAAACATCCCAAATCGTCGCTTGAGCCATATTTGGAGCCAAATTCTGGCTCTAGGCACGTATTCGCAGTTTGAAATTACGATTTTTTTACCGAAAATATGCATTTACTGAGCCATATTTGGAGCCAATTCTGGCTCTGCATGTATTCGCAGTTTGAAATTACGACTTTTATACCGAAAATATGCCAATTGCTGAAAGCAGCGAGGGATCGCATTTTACCCAAACCCTCCCTGTAGATTTCAAAAATATCCAAACAACCCCAAGTTCGATGCGATGGGTCACATTTTGTCCAAGCCCCCCATCGCTGTTTTCAAAATAACCAAACGTCCCAATTCGACCTTGAGCCATATTTGGAGCCAATTCTGACTCTCTGCACGTATTCGCAGTTTGAAATTACGAATTTTATACCGAAAATATGCCAATTAATGAGAGCGCCGATGGGTCAAATTTTGCCCAAACCCTCTGCAGTTTTAAAATATTCACAAACTTCCCAAATTCGACCCTTGAGCCATGTTTTGGAGCCAATTCTGGCTCCCTGCACGTATTCGCAGTTTGAAATTACGACTTTTTATACCGAAAATAGCCCAATTACTGAGGGCGGTGATGGGTCACATTTTGCCTAAACCCCCTGCAGTTTAAAATATATCACAAACATCTAAAATTCGACCATTGAGCCATATTTTGGAGCTTAAATTCTGGCTCTTTGTAGGTATTCGCAGTTTTAAAATAAGATTATATTCCGAAAATATGCCAATTACTGAAAGCGGCGATGGATCACATTTAGCCCAAACCCTCCCTCCAGTTTTCAAAATATCCAAACATCCCAAATTCGACGATTAAGCCATATTTTGGAGCCAAATTATGGCTCTGCACGTATTCGCAGTTTGAAATTACGAATTTTATACCGAAATGTGCCAATTACTGAGAGCAGCGATGGGTCACATTTTGCCCAAACCCACCGGCAGTTTTCAAATATCCCAATCATCCCCAAATTCGTAGCTTGAGCCATATTTGGGACCCAAATTCTGGCTCTCTGCACATATTCGCAGTTTGAAATTATGACACTTTATACCGAAAATATGCCAATTACTGAAAGCGTCGATGGATCATTTTAGCCCAAATCCTCCCCGCAGTTTTCAAAATATCCCGAACATCCCAAATGCGACGATCAGCAATATTTTGGAGCCAAATTCTGGCTCTCTGCACGTATTCGCTTTTGAAATAACGAATTTTAAACCGAAAATAGACCAATTACTGAGCGCGCGATGGGTAACATTTGCCCAAACCCACCCTGAAGTGTTCAAAATATCCTAAACTTCCAAAATTCGAAGATTGAGCCATATTTGAGAGCAAATTCTGGCTCTCTGCACATATTCGCAGTTGAAATTACGAATTTTTATACCG
>WNGS01012965.1:0-11635 GCA_020271785.1 Procambarus virginalis
TTGGGGGCCCCTACCTTGTGGGGCCCCTCCCTTGTGGGGGCCCCTCCCTTGTGTGGCCCCTCCCTTGTGGGGCCCCTCCTTTGTGGGGGCCCCTCCTTGTAGGGCCCTACCTTGTGGGCCCCTCCCTTGTGGGCCCATACATCTGATTTGGATTGCCTGCTCTTCCAACTAACTTTGACTGTCTTCTCATCTTATTCATCTTCTATAATTGACTTGGAATTTGCCACTACGTCCTATGTTTCTAATGTACATCAGTGAAATTCTGTCCCACCTAATAATGAGACGTGTAGATTTTTCTTTCTTTTAAGTTACCCTCGTCTAATGGTATTCCGTTCTCTGTGAAGGCTTCATGTGTGCGTGTCCGGCGGGGTTCAGCGGACAACACTGTCACCTTCCAGACGTGGGGGAGACTTCACTAAAACTGCCGCTCGGGATCCTGGTGACCATTGTCGTCTGGTGCACATTTCTCCTGCGTGAGTATATCTACCTGTTAAGTTCACTCTGTATATGCTGCTTTGGTGATGTGCAGCAGTCGACGTCTTTAACAATGTGTGACAATTGTTTTTTATTGAGTAGTTTATTTTGTAATTGCTTATGCCTTCAAATTATTGGAAATTGCTATTGTTTCTTAAACTTTGCTTTAGTGACTGCTGAACGCCTTTAAGTCCGGCTGGGACGTCATCGGAACCTTCAAACGGGACACGTTTCTGATTGATCTCCAAAGAGGTTTTACCAAGTTTATCTGCTCTCTGCTTTTGAGAGAGCAGGGACACCATAGCGCACTACCACAGACGAGACTTGTCCATAGGAGATAAAGTTCTCTGTGGGGAAGAACAAAGCCAGTTAGGAGCCAGGGAGGATCCCCAGAAGATACTAATCCCACCACTGCACATAAAATTTGGGCTTATGAAACAAGTTGTCACAGCGTTACATAAGGAGTCGAGAAGCCCTCGAGTTCCTGCAAGATTTCTTTCTAAAAAGTCTTAGGCATAGGTCAAAGACGGTGTCTTCATAAGACCAACAGATAAAAATAGATCGTAGAGTGCAAGGAATTCCCCAAAGAAGGCCACTAAGAAAGAGATGTGTTGAGCGTAAATTTTTTTCATCAAATCCCAGGCCATGCTCTTGTGGCGCTGGGCCTACAAGAGTGAGAAAACCTTAAATGGTACCAAAGGCAATAAATAACCAAGAACTCTATGACTAGACCAGGATTTGAATCTGCGTTTCCAGCGCTCATCCCACTCAATCATCCCAGCGGAATATGGGTGATAAAAACACACAACTAAAAGTTTTGTTTTATATTATTTTAAAAAGTAATATAAAACACAGAAATATTTTAAACAATATTTTGTTTAAACTCGAATCCCTATATAATAAGCTACATGATAAAACTTTTCATAATGTAATATTCATCATTATACAGCTGATATTTTAATGATATGTAGATAGTAGTCTACATCATTAGGCTACTGTCAGTGTAGGTCACATCATTAGACTACTGTCAGTGTAGGTCACATCATTAGACTATTGTGAGTGTAGGCCGAGGTCTACACTAAGTAGACCTCAGTGTAGTGGGCATCATTAGACTACTGTCAGTGTAGGCTAAATTATTAGACTACTGTCAGTGTAAGCCACATCATTAGACTACTGTCAGTATAGGCCACATCATTATACTACTATTAGTGTAGGTCACATCACTAGACTGTCAGTGTAGACCACATCATTAGACTACTGTCAGTGTAGGTCACATCATTAGACTGTCAGTGTTGGTCACATCACTAGATTGTCAGTGTTGGTCACATCACTAGAGTGTCAGTGTTGGTCACATCACTAGAGTGTCAGTGTTGGTCACATCACTACACTGTCAGTGTTGGTCACATCACTACACTGTCAGTGTAGGTCACATCACTACACTGTCAGTGTAGGTCACATCACTAGACTGTCAGTGTAGGTCACATCACTAGAGTGTCAGTGTTGGTCACATCACTAGACTGTCAGTGTAGGTCACATCACTAGACTGTCAGTGTTGGTCACATCACTAGACTGTCAGTGTTGGTCACATCACTAGACTGTCAGTGTAGGTCACATCACTAGACTGTCAGTGTTGGTCACATCACTAGACTGTCAGTGTGGGTCACATCACTAGACTGTCAGTGTAGGTCACATCACTAGACTGTCAGTGTTGGTCACATCACTAGACTGTCAGTGTTGGTCACATCACTAGACTGTCAGTGTGGGTCACATCACTAGACTGTCAGTGTTGGTCACATCACTAGACTGTCAGTGTTGGTCACATCACTAGACTGTCAGTGTTGGTCACATCACTAGACTGTCAGTGTTGGTCACATCACTAGACTGTCAGTGTTGGTCACATCACTAGACTGTCAATGTTGGTCACATCACTAGACTGTCAGTGTTGGTCACATCACTAGACTGTCAGTGTTGGTCACATCACTAGACTGTCAGTGTTGGTCACATCACTAGACTGTCAGTGTAGGTCACATCACTAGACTGTCAGTGTTGGTCACATCACTAGACTGTCAGTGTAGGTCACATCACTAGACTGTCGGTGTAGGTCACATCACTAGAGTGTCAGTGTTGGTCACATCACTAGACTGTCAGTGTGGTCACATCACTAGACTGTCAGTGTAGGTCACATCACTAGATTGTCAGTGTAGGTCACATCACTAGACTGTCAGTGTTGGTCACATCACTAGACTGTCAGTGTTGGTCACATCACTAGACTGTCAGTGTGGGTCACATCACTAGACTGTCAGTGTAGGTCACATCACTAGACTGTCAGTGTTGGTCACATCACTAGACTGTCAGTGTGGGTCACATCACTAGACTGTCAGTGTGGGTCACATCACTAGACTGTCAGTGTGGGTCACATCACTAGACTGTCAGTGTAGGTCACATCACTAGACTGTCAGTGTTGGTCACATCACTATACTGTCAGTGTTGGTCACATCACTAGACTGTCAGTGTTGGTCACATCACTAGACTGTCAGTGTAGGTCACATCACTAGACTGTCAGTGTGGGTCACATCACTACACTGTCAGTGTAGGTCACATCACTACACTGTCAGTGTGGTCACATCACTAGACTGTCAGTGTGGGTCACATCACTAGACTGTCAGTGTTGGTCACATCACTACACTGTCAGTGTAGGTCACATCACTACACTGTCAGTGTTGGTCACATCACTAGACTGTCAGTGTAGGTCACATCACTAGACTGTCAGTGTGGGTCACATCACTAGACTGTCAGTGTAGGTCACATCACTAGACTGTCAGTGTGGTCACATCACTAGACTGTCAGTGTTGGTCACATCACTACACTGTCAGTGTAGGTCACATCACTACACTGTCAGTGTTGGTCACATCACTAGACTGTCAGTGTGGGTCACATCACTAGACTGTCAGTGTAGGTCACATCACTAGACTGTCAGTGTAGGTCACATCACTAGACTGTCAGTGTGGGTCACATCACTAGACTGTCAGTGGTGGTCACATCACTAGACTGTCAGTGTAGGTCACATCACTAGACTGTCAGTGTGGGTCACATCACTAGACTGTCAGTGTTGGTCACATCACTAGACTGTCAGTGTAGGTCACATCACTAGACTGTCAGTGTAGGTCACATCACTAGACTGTCAGTGTTGGTCACATCACTAGACTGTCAGTGTGGGTCACATCACTAGACTGTCAGTGTGGGGTCACATCACTAGACTGTCAGTGTGGGTCACATCACTAGACTGTCAGTGTTGGTCACATCACTAGACTGTCAGTGTAGGTCACATCACTAGACTGTCAGTGTGGGTCACATCACTAGACTGTCAGTGTTGGTCACATCACTAGACTGTCAGTGTGGGTCACATCACTAGACTGTCAGTGTTGGTCACATCACTAGACTGTCAGTGTTGGTCACATCACTAGACTGTCAGTGTAGGTCACATCACTAGACTGTCAGTGTTGGTCACATCACTAGACTGTCAGTGTTGGTCACATCACTAGACTGTCAGTGTTGGTCACATCACTAGACTGTCAGTGTGGTCACATCACTAGACTGTCAGTGTTGGTCACATCACTAGACTGTCAGTGTTGGTCACATCACTAGACTGTCAGTGTTGGTCACATCACTAGACTGTCAGTGTTGGTCACATCACTAGACTGTCAGTGTTGGTCACATCACTAGACTGTCAGTGTTGGTCACATCACTAGACTGTCAGTGTGGGTCACATCACTAGACTGTCAGTGTAGGTCACATCACTAGACTGTCAGTGTAGGTCACATCACTAGACTGTCAGTGTTGGTCACATCACTAGACTGTCAGTGTTGGTCACATCACTAGACTGTCAGTGTGGGTCACATCACTAGACTGTCAGTGTGGTCACATCACTAGACTGTCAGTGTTGGTCACATCACTAGACTGTCAGTGTGGGTCACATCACTAGACTGTCAGTGTGGGTCACATCACTAGACTGTCAGTGTTGGTCACATCACTAGACTGTCAGTGTTGGTCACATCACTAGACTGTCAGTGTTGGTCACATCACTAGACTGTCAGTGTAGGTCACATCACTAGACTGTCAGTGTTGGTCACATCACTAGACTGTCAGTGTTGGTCACATCACTACACTGTCAGTGTTGGTCACATCACTAGACTGTCAGTGTTGGTCACATCACTAGACTGTCAGTGTGGTCACATCACTAGACTGTCAGTGTAGGTCACATCACTAGACTGTCAGTGTGGGTCACATCACTAGACTGTCAGTGTAGGTCACATCACTAGACTGTCAGTGTAGGTCACATCACTAGACTGTCAGTGTGGGTCACATCACTAGACTGTCAGTGTTGGTCACATCACTAGACTGTCAGTGTGGTCACATCACTAGACTGTCAGTGTTGGTCACATCACTAGACTGTCAGTGTGGGTCACATCACTAGACTGTCAGTGTGGGTCACATCACTAGACTGTCAGTGTTGGTCACATCACTAGACTGTCAGTGTAGGTCACATCACTAGACTGTCAGTGTAGGTCACATCACTACACTGTCAGTGTTGGTCACATCACTAGACTGTCAGTGTTGGTCACATCACTAGACTGTCAGTGTGGGTCACATCACTAGACTGTCAGTGTTGGTCACATCACTACACTGTCAGTGTTGGTCACATCACTAGACTGTCAGTGTAGGTCACATCACTACACTGTCAGTGTGGGTCACATCACTAGACTGTCAGTGTTGGTCACATCACTAGACTGTCAGTGTAGGTCACAGCACAAGACTGTCAGTGTGGGTCACATCACTAGACTGTCAGTGTGGGTCACATCACTAGACTGTCAGTGTGGGTCACATCACTACACTGTCAGTGTTGGTCACATCACTACACTGTCAGTGTTGGTCACATCACTAGACTGTCAATGTTGATCACATCACTACACTGTCAGTGTTGGTCACATCACTAGACTGTCAGTGTTGGTCACATCAGTAGACTGTCAGTGTAGGTCACATCACAAGACTGTCAGTGTGGGTCACATCACTAGACTGTCAGTGTTGGTCACATCACTACACTGTCAGTGTTGGTCACATCACTAGACTGTCAGTGTAGGTCACATCACTACACTGTCAGTGTAGGTCACATCACTACACTGTCAGAGTTGGTCACATCACTAGACTGTCAGTGTTGGTCACATCACTACACTGTCAGTGTTGGTCACATCACTAGACTGTCAGTGTAGGTCACATCACTACACTGTCAGTGTGGGTCACATCACTAGACTGTCAGTGTTGGTAACATCACAAGACTGTCAGTGTGGGTCACATCACTAGACTGTCAGTGTGGGTCACATCACTAGACTGTCAGTGTGGGTCACATCACTACACTGTCAGTGTTGTTCACATCACTACACTGTCAGTGTTGGTCACATCACTAGACTGTCAATGTGGGGTCACATCACTAGAATGTCAGTGTGGGCCACAACACTAGACTGTCAGTGTGGGCCACATCACTAGATTGTCAGTGTAGGTCACATCACTAGACTGTCAGTGTAGGTCACATCACTAGACTGTCAGTGTAGGTCACATCACTAGACTGTCAGTGTGGGCCACATCACTAGACTGTCAGTGTGGGGTAACAACACTAGACTGTCAGTGTGGGGTCACATCACTAGACTGTCAGTGTGGGCCACATCATTAGACTGTCAGTGTAGGTCACATCACTTGACAACTAAACCTTGAGCTCATCACGTGTTCCTCCCAAAACAGTGCTGATCTGCACCTTTCTGCTGCATCAGCACCACCGCCGGTCGGCCTTGCGCAGAGGCGCCGCCGACAACAAGGAAGACGCCGTCAGTTGCAAGCAACAGGTTTCCCCGCCCTGCAACCACACGCCCAACCTGCTGGAGCTGCAGCTGTTGACGCCGCCCAAAGCCAACGGTCAGCCAACCTGGACCAAGAACCCCAACATAGCAGGTATGTGGTCGTCCCTCATTCAGCCTGGACCAAGAACCCCAACATAGCAGGTATGGGGTCCTCTCCCTAACAGCCTGGACCAAGAACCTCAACATAGCAGGTATGTGGCCCTCCCCCTTCCAGCATACACCAATAACCCCAACATAGCAGGTATGTGGCCATCCACCTACCTTCCTGGACCAAGAATCCCACATAGCAGGTATGTGGCCCTCTTCCTACCAGCCTGGACCAAGAACCCCAACATAGCAGGTATGTGGCCATCCACCTACCTGCCTGGACCAAGAATCCCAACATAGCAGGTATGTGACCATCCACCTACCTGCCTGGACCAAGAATCCCAACATAGCAGGTATGTGGCCCTCTTCCTACCAGCCTGGACCAAGAACCCCAACATAGCAGGTATGTGGCCATCCACCTACCTGCTTGGACCAAGAATCCCAACATAGCAGGTATGTGGCCATCCACCTACCTGCCTGGACCAAGAATCCCAACATAGCAGGTATGTGGCCATCCACCTACCAGCCTGGACCAAGAACCCCAACATAGCAGTTATGTGGCCATCCACCTACCTGCCTGGACCAAGAATCCCAACATAGTAGGTATGTTGCCCTCTTCCTACCAGCCTGGACCAAGAACCCCAACATAGCAGGTATGTGGCCATCCACCTACCAGCCTGGACCAAGAACCCCAACATAGCAGGTATGTGGCCATCCACCTACCTGCCTGGACCAAGAATCCCAACATAGCAGGTATGTGGCCCTCTTCCTACCAGCCTGGACCAAGAACCCCAACATAGCAGGTATGTGCCCCTCCCTCTACCAGCCTGACCAAGAACCCCAATATAGCAGGTATGTGCCCCTCCCTCCACCAGCCTTGACCAAGAACCCTAATACAGCAGGTATGTGGCCCTCCCCCTACCAGCCTGGATCAGAAACCTTAACCTACCAGGTCAGTGGCTCTTGAGTTGCATTAAGCACTTGATCAAAGCCAGCGAGTGGCTTCATCCCGGTAGGCATCAGAGGAGCCCTTCAGTACCATTCACAAGTGATTAAATATCTTTATAGTTTCAGCTTCCATATGCTATTCGGATCTCTGTGTATAAACGCTTGCCTTGGAGAGAACTGTATTTATATCTTCATCTTGTCAGCTTATGTAGTTTTTTCTGAGAATGTTTTGTTTATTTCATTTAATAATATTGGGCAGGCGTAGATGTGCTGCAGGTGGACGCCGCTCTGAGACCAGCAGCATGGAGGACCAGAGACGGAGCGGGTTCTCAGTGTCTGTCCCGGACGATGAGCGTCGAGGCAAGAAATCCGGAGGGACGACGCTGGAGAATGGGAAGCAGAACGACGTCGGCAGTAAGATAGGTACCGGCAGCATCCCTCCCGCAGGGGACGACCTGAGGAATTATGCTTACGAAGGCGATGGCTCATCTCCTGGATCACTGTCTTCCTGTGAGTTTGAACTGCTGTGTGTGGAAGATACATGATTTTGTTTTACATGATTTTAGACCAGAGAATTGTTTCCTGCACTCATAAACACATGCAGAAACACACACACACACACACACCACACACACACAGCCACACACACACGCACACGCGCACACACACACATGTCGCTAGAAGACAGAAGAGCTAGGGGAGACATGATCACCACATTCAAAATTCTCAGGGGAATTGACAAGGGTGGACAAGGATGCATTATTTAACACGGGTGGCACACGCACAAGGGGACACAGGTGGAAGCTGAGTACCCAAATGAGCCACAGAGACATTAGAAAGAACTTTTTCAGTGTCAGAGTAGTTAGTAAATGGAATGTACTAGGAAGTGATGAGGTGGAGGCTGACTCCATACACAATTTCAAATGTAGATATGATAGAGCCCAGTAGGGTCAGGAATCTGTACACCAGTTGATTGATGGTTGAGAGGCGGGACCAAAGAGCCAGAGCTCAACCCTCGCAAGCACAATTAGTGAGTACAATTAGGTGAGTACACTCACTCACAAACACACCCACACACACACACACACACTCGGCCTGGTAGCTGGTGGATTGCGCGCAGGTCTGGTGATTCTGTGGGTCGGGTTCAATTCCCGCACCAGGCAGAAACAAATGGGCAAAGTTTCTTTCACCCTGAATGCCCCTGTTACCTAGCAGTAAATAGGTACCTTGGAGTTAGTCAGCTGTCACGGGCTGCTTCCTGTGTGCGTGTATGTGTGTGTGGTGTGGGAAAAAAAGTAGTTAGTAAACAGCTGATTGACAATTAAGAGGCAGGCCGAAAGAGCAAAGCTCAACCCCGCAAACACAACTAGGTGAATACAAGTAGGGGAATACAAAGGAGTACCTAAGCAACAGAAGACAAAGAGTCAATGTGAGGGGTGATGTCTCAGATTGGCGAGACGTTACAAGTGGAGTCCCGCAGGTTTAGTTCTTGGATCTATACTGTTTCTGATATATGTAAATGATCTCCAAGAGGGTATACACTCATTTCTCTCAATGTTTGCTGATGATGCAAAAATTATGAGGAGGATTGAAACTGAGGATGATAGTAGGAGGCTACAAGATGACCTAGATAGTATGAGTGATTGGTCCAACAAATGGCCGTTAAAGTTCAACCCGATTAAATGCAAAGTAATGAAACAAGGCGGTGGAAACAGGAGGCCAGACATAGGATACAGAATAGGAGATGATGTACTTAATAAAATGGACAGAGAGAAAGCTCTAGAAGTTGATATCACACCAAACCTGCCTCCTGAAGCCCACATAAAAAGAATAATGTCTGCAGCATATGCGAGGCTGGCTAACATCAGAACAGCCTTCAGGAACCTGTGTAAGGAATCGTTCAGAATCTTGAATACCACATATATACGACCAATCCTGGAGTATGCGGCCCCACAGCATGGAGCCCGTACCTTGTCAAGCACATGACAAAGCTGGAAAAAGTTCAAAGGTATGCCACTAGACAAGTCCCAGAACTAAGAGGCAAAAGTTACGAGAAAAGGCTGCGGGAAATGCACCTTATGACACTGGAAGACAGAAGAATAAGAGGAGACATGATCACTACCTACAAAATCCTCAGGATAATCGACCGGGTAGACAAGGATAAACGATTCATCACTGGTGGTGGTACGCGAACAAGGGGACACAGGTAGAAACTGAGTACCCACATGAGCCACAGGGATGTTAGAAAGAACTTTTTCAGTGTCAGAGTAGTTAACAGATGGAATGCATTAGGCAGTGATGTGGTGGAGGCTGACTCCATACACAGTTTCATAAGTAGATATCATAGAGCCCAGTAGGCTCAGGAATCTGTACACCAGTTGATAGACAGTTAAGAGGCTGAACCAAAAAGCCAAAGCTCAACCCCCGCAAACACAAATAGGTGAGTACACAGACACACACACACACAAACACACTCACGCCACATACAATCTCACACACACACATATCCAAACATGCTCACGAGTGAGCAGATTACTAGAAGAGTACAAGATTACATTTTGTTCTGTAATTAAAATTTAAAGTCTTACCTGTAACAGTGTTGTTTTTAGTAATAATGTGCAAGGGTCGTCGGATCCCTTATTCCACCTGTTGTTATAAATTGCTATACTAGGATGTCGCAACAATTTAATAAGAAAGTATTCTACAATAAGAATAATCTGAAGTATGTTTTTCTATAGATCATCCACGTAAATTTAACCTGTGTTGTGATAATATGCAACGTTAATGCTGCAATAGTTTTGTGGATCCAGTAGCATAATTAATGGATTTCTTTCCTATTGAATGTTCCACATGAGCTCCAGACCTCACTTACGTGATATATATCAACGTTCCAATTAATTTATCATTGATATATCACGTAAGTCTGATTTCCTTGTCTTGGAAGTTAGAAGGTTTGGTTGATGACCTTTACCTACACCAGAGTGCTTGGGGGTTATATGTGAAACTTGAACCGGCTTCATTAGAAGCCTGCTAACCTCCCGTGGATTCAGTGGAATCCCAGGTTGTATAACTTAGATCATGTTGTGGTACAGTGGTAAGGTGCACGGCTTGACGTAACTTGATCACTCATTCGAGTCACTTCAGTGCTTGAAATAATTTTCTAATTACCCTCAGTATTACTATAAAAATACTCTCAGTGCTACTCTTGCAGTATCAGTGCCACTCTTGCAGTATCAGTGCCACTATAATATGCTGAGTAAAACTGTTACTTCAGGTCTGGAGAGCTGCAGCGGAAGTGCCAAGTTTCTGGGCGGATTCCGTGAGGTGGCGCACATGCCGAGTCCTGACACACCACCAACACCAGTCCACAGTCCACCCACTCAACACCAGCCTCAGGCAAACAAAACGGAGCCTCGCCCGTGACAGCAGTTATCTGCACCTCCATTGGAGCCAACAGAGGGGTAGCAACCTCCACCCTGTACATAGCGTCTAGGCCTCTGTCCCTGTCAGCCAGTGACGGCTTCACGGGGCTGCAAGACCTTGAGTGTGGAGTCAGTCCTGTCTCGCCGCCAACGCCAGACCCTCCTAGTGCCTTCGGAAGGAAATGATTAGCTTGTTGGTAGTGAAGAGTTCTTAATTATCTGTCCAGAAATTATTGTGGTATTGAGTCTGATTCACATGTATTATAACAGATGTGAATCATTTATTGGCTTTATATCAAACACGTGCATATATATATATATATATATATATATATATATATATATATATATATGTCGTACCTAGTAGCCAGAACGTACTTCTCAGCCTACTATGCAAGGCCCGATTTGCCTAATAAGCCAAGTTTTCATGAATTAATATATTTTCTCTAATTTTTTTATTATGAAGTGATAAAGCTAGCCATTTCATTATGTATGAGGTCAATATTTTTTTTTTGGAGTTAAATTAACGTAGTTATATGACCGAACCTAACCAACCCTACCTAACCTAACCTAATCTATCTTTATAGGCTAGGTTAGGTTAGGTAGCCGAAAAAGTTAGGTTAGGTTAGGTTAGGTAGGTTAGGTAGTGGAAAAACAATTAATTCATGAAAACTTGGCTTATTAGGCAAATTGGGCCTTGCATAGTAGGCTGAGAAGTGCGTTCTGGCTACTAGGTACGACATATATATATATATATATATATATATATTATATATATATATATATATATATATA
>WNGS01012967.1:0-10329 GCA_020271785.1 Procambarus virginalis
TAGCGGTCCACAGAAACATCGATACTTCCATCCATGGTGCAGCAGGTAGTGGTGAAGGTTGTAGAGGTGTTGGTCTTGAAGTATCCACTGCAGCTTGGCAAGGGACACAGGCATCATGCATGTCCTTAGCTGACGATCAATGCAGGAAACCACACCTTCTCGTAGCAGCTGTTTGGTCCTTACAAGACCTTGGTGTCCTTGATGTGTGCAAGCTTCAGAGCACGTTGCTGGAGAACAGCTGGAAGACGATACGAGTACCTCGCAGCACGTGTGTCGCGTTGTTGCATAACACTTATTCTGTCTGGATGCGTTCAAGTGCTTTGAATGCATCTTGGTCAACTCCTGAGGGTGGGATGCGTGGAAACTTTTTCTTAGTCAATGCATCCACTGTTGCTTGCAGAGTTGGGTCCTCTAAGGTTGCAGTACGGATTTCATCAAGAGTGAGAGTTAGGGACTGCATCACAGGTTACAGAGTGTACATATTCCTCGGCAACTTGCTGATGCTTGGTGATGGTGAAACTGTTGGCAGGATGTCGACTGATGTAATCAGCGGGATTGCCTGCACCGGCTTGTATTTCACCGTAAAGTTGTATGGTTGCAGACGAAGAGCCCATCTCTCATGCGAGCTGGTGGTTTGGACTTTGGATTATTGAAGATGGTCTCCAACGGTTTGTGGTCAGTGACTATCGTGGTAAAGGGTGCACCAAGCAGATACACATTGAAGTGTTCACAGCCCCATACAAGAGCAAGAGCTTCCTTCTCTGTCTGACTGTATCGTTGCTCAACATCTGTGAGAGAACGGCTGGCGTAGGCAATTACTACTCTTGAATCTGGTTGACCAGGTTTGTGTTGGGCTAACACAGCACCTAAACCAACAGGACTAGCATCCACCGTTAACTCAGTGTCCATTGATGGATCAAAGTATGCAGCAGTCGCATTTTCTACTAGTGCATCTTTCACAGCATCAAATGCATTTTGCTCGACATCGCTCCAGTACCATGATGCATTTTTCTTCAGGAGCTCACGTAGAGGCTTCGTAATGGTAGCAAAATCTGGAATGAAGCGAGAACAGTAGTTTGCCATTCCCAGAAAACTATGTACTTCAGTGGATGTTGAAGGAGGTGCAGCATTCTTGATATCTGCAACTTTCTTGGATCTGGAGACAGACCTTTGTCACTAAGTACATGTCCAAAGAATTCAATTTTATGTTGATTGAACTCACACTTTGCTCGGCTTAGCGTCAAATTCTTTTCTCGTAAGCGTTGCAATGTTGCACGAAGAGCTTTGTCGTGTTCAGCTTGGGTACGGCCATAAACAATGATGTCATCAGACATGTTGTCAGCATTAGGTATATCTTGCAATACCTGGCTGATGATGTGCTGGAATACTTCAGCAGCACTGTTAATACCAAAACTCAGGCGCTTGTACCTATACAGACCTCGATGTGTCGTAAACGTTGTGATGAATCGACTCTCATCATCAAGTTCAAGCTGATGATAGCCCTTGTTTAAATCTAACTTGCTGAATACAGTTGCACCATTCAAGCGGTATATCATATCATCTACAGTGGGTGTAGGATGGCGTTCACGCATTATTGCCTTGTTGGGAACACGCATGTCTACACAAATGCGTATCTCATCTGGATTCTTCGGCTTTGGTGGAGTGACAATTGGGCTTACCCATGGTGTTGGGCCTGTTACCGGTTCAATGATATCTAGTTCTATCAGCCTATCCAGTTCGGCATCGACTTTCTTGCGAGTCGGCGATGTGGTTGGGCAACTGGAATTACATCTGGGTTGATATGCAGATGTACCTTGCTATCAGTATAACAACCTATGGATTTAAACCGATCAGAAAATTCAGCAACAATAGCATCAACATTGTTTGCAGATTCCACTGCTACAGCATTAGAAAGCTGAAGTAGCCCCAATTTGGTTGAAGTCTTGTAACTGAGTAAAGACTCCTTTGCATTCCTAACAACATGGAATGTAGTAATGAGCATTGCATTCTTTGACTTAATCTCTGCAGTGAAAGTTCCAATCACTGGTAAGGCTACCTTTGAAGCATAGGCAGTGGCTTTACCATTATAGTTTTCAAGCTTTGGGAACTGTTTTTTAAATTTTTCATAGTGGCACTCAGCAATGGTGTCAATGTTTGATCCAGTGTCAATAAGAATTTTGAGACAAATGCCAGCAATGTATACTATAGTCTCTGGGTTGTTTGGAAGATCATTCCATTCTGTGATTGCTTGTACTCCATAAGTGTAATCACATTCACTGTCATCTGAGACTGGTTGTAATGAAATGTTGTCTTGTATATTATTAACATTCTTGATTTGAGGTGCAATATTGTGTTTGCCACCTCGACTCCTATGACTTGATCCTCGTACATTGCTTTTATTTATTGATTGTGGTTTCTTTAGTGCGGAACGACACATAGCACCAAAATGACCTAGTTTTCTACACTCATAGCACTTCTTACCTTGTGCAGGACAAACATTATCTTGGTATGGGTAGTCTCCTCCACAATTGTAACATTTATTATTGACACCCTCTGATGTGAATCGTTGTGACTGCTTGAGTCTTGTTCCATGACTCCAGTTGTGATGTGGTTCTCGGCTCAATTTAATGTTAGGTTTGGCATGATATCTTCTACGATCATGGTGTACTCCCTGAACCTTACACACTTCATGACTGTTAGTAACAGTGGCAGAACCGTTGTTGGCACTGCACTCCATGACACGAGCATCACGTGCAGCATCTTCCATTCGACGAGCAATATCCAGTATCTTGGTAAGAGAACTTTCATCATCAACAAGTTCTAGAGCTCTTCGACGAAGACGTGTAGATGTGCATGTTTCAATTATTTGCTGTTTGATTTCTTTGTCAACATCAGCAAACTCACAATGGGTTGCTAAACCCTGCAGACGTGTATGGTATTGATCAACAGTTTCATTAGAGAGTTGTTTTGCTCTCCTGAAATGCATAATTTCCATAGCAGTATTTTGCCTTGGTTTGAAATGCTCAGTTAATTTGGCCTTGGCAGTGTCATAATCTTTGGCATCACCAGTGTCTTTCAGTGTATCAAAGATGTTACAAACTCTATCACCTGCATAATGAAGTAGAAAGGCACGCTTTCTTTCAGCACTTTTGATATCAGAAACTATCAACAAATTTTCAAACCTTTTAAGCCATTTGACCCACCTCTGTGACAGGTTTGTCTGGTCACAGTCAGGATCAAATGCAGGAAACTGAGGTATATTTGCCATTTTTACTGAATAAATTTAAACTTATCACTTAAAATGTTCCTCAGAATATATAACACTTTCTGCACTGTATATGTTATTTAAGAATTCACTGTAATTACTTTAATTTTGCAAAGCACACAAGCATTTTAATGCAAAAGTTCACAACAGTGCACAACACAGCAGCAACTGATTTCTTACCTAGCCCTTGTGTACATGTGTTGTTCCTACTCACAGCAACACAGCAGTTGTTAGCAGTTGGTACAGCAGTTGTCAGCAGTTGGTACAACAGTTGGCAGCAGTTGGCACAGCAGTTGGCAGCAGTAGGCAGCAGTTGGCACAGCAGTTGGTTCACAGCGTGAAGAATTTTGTAGCACGAAGCGTCGTTTCATAACCAAAACATCGAGTTTTGTACACTGCATCAAAGCGTCGTTTCATACACAACGTCGGCAGATTCCTCTCACAGCAACACTCAGCACAGCTTGGGTAGCACACAGCATTGGCCAGCACACAGCAATGGCCAGCACACAGCAACGATCAGCACACAGCATGGGGTTGCATACAGCTTCGGGTATGGTGCTCACAGACAGCTTCTCCTTCCTCCTCTGGGCGAGACAGCATGCTCCTTCCTTGTGTTTTGTTGAACAAAATACCTGCGTTCCCAGTTCATCCTCGTCGCCAATGTGGTGTCTGTATATAGCTGAGATAGTCTTGGTAGTAAGGTTGATGTAAAGTCATTCCTGGTTACTGACTTTAATACTTATAAATGATTACATGATTATGGCTCCCAAGCTTGGCAGGCGTCCTGTGCGCTCTTGTTTACCTCCTCTAGTGGCGTCCAGCCGCCGCACATAGAAAACGGATGGTACCATTTTCTGTGAACATAACAATTCTCAATGTCGTAAGTGAAACTTAACACAGAATTCTGCTCGAATGCCTTCTTCAGCTGCTGAAGACGTCTGACATCAGGTACCTGCACAAAAATGTCGTCAACATACCAGCAGTATATGGCAGGCTGAATATGTGCAGGTATGTTTACAAATACAGTCGTCAACTCATAATCGTACTCCTAGACGAGTACGAGAAAATATGGGAGTACACTCCAGCAGCATAGGTATGGTGGAACACTTCCAACAACATGGCTATGAGGTACACACCCACAGCATGTGTATGGGGTACACTCCCACAGCATGGATATGGGGTACACCTTCCACAGAATGTGTATTGGGTACACTCCAACAGCAAGGGCCCATTGTATACTCCCACAGCATGAGTATGGGATTCACTCCCGCATCATAAGTATAGTGTACACTCCCACAGCATGGGTATGAGGAACACTCCCACAGCATGGGGACATGGTACACTCCCACAACATGGGTATGGCGAATACTCCCACAGCATGGGTATCAGGTACAACTCCACGGCATGGTTATGGATAACACTCCCATACCATTGGTGTGGTATACACTCCCACAGCATGGGTATGGGATACACTACCAACAATATGGATATTGGGTACACTCCAACAGCATGGGTATGGTGTACACCTCTCACAGCATGGGGTATAGTGTACACCTCTCACAGCATGCGTATTAGGTACACTCCCACAGCATGGGAATAGTGTACACCTGTCACAGAATGTTATGGGGTAAACTCCCACAGCTTGGGTATGGGGTACACTCCCCACACCATCGGTATGGGGTACACTCCCACAACATGGGTGTGGGATACACTCTCCGAGCATTGGTATGGGGTACACGTCCTACAGCATAGGTATGGGATACACCTCCCACAGCATTAGTATGGGGTACACCTCGAACAGCATGGATATGGGGTACACTTCGCACAGCATGGGTATTATGTACACTCCCACAGCATGAGTACAAGGAACGCCCCAACTGTATGGGAATTGGTAAACTCCAACAGCATTCGTTTGGGATTCACTCCAACAGCAGGGGTATGGGGTACACTCCCAAAGCATGGGTATGGGATACCCATGCAGTGGGAGTGTACCCAATACCCATGCTGTGGGAGTGTATCCCATACCTAGAAAGCGGGAGTGTACCCCATACCCATACTGTGGCATTGAATCCCACACCCATGCTGTGGGAGTGTATCCCATATTCATGCTATGGGAGTGTACTCCATACCCAAGCTGTGGGAGTGTACTCCATACCCATTCTGTTAGAGTCTATCCCTTACCCATGCTGTAAGAGTGTACCCCATAACCATGCTTTGGGAGTGTATCCCATCCCAATGCTGTGGGATTGAATCCCATACCCATGCTTTGGGAGTGTTCATAATGCCTATAGTGTGGGAGTGTATACCATTCCAATGTAGTGGTAGTTTACCCAATACATATGCTGTGGGAGGAGTTCCCCATACCCATGTTGTAGGAGTGTACCCCATACCCATGCTGTGGGAGATGTACCCCATACCCACACTGTGCAAGTGTAACCCATGCCCATGCTGTGGGAGCGTACCCCATATCTATGCTGTGGGTGTACCACATACTTATGATGTGGGAAGTGTCACAGACACCCATGCTGTGGGTGTCTGTGAAACCCATACCCATGTGGAAGTGTACCCCATACCCATGCTGTGGGAGTGTATCTTATACCCATCCTGTGGGAGTGTATCCCATACCCATACCGTGGGAGTGTATCCCATATCCATGGCTGTGGGAGTGTATCCCATACTAATGTTGTGGGATTGTACCCAATACCAATGCTCTGAGAGGTGTAGCCCATACACATGTTGTGGGTGTGTACCCCATACACATGCTGTGGAAGGTGTACCCCATACTAATACTATGGAAGTGTAACCTATGCCCATGCTGTAGGAGTGTACCCCATATCTAAGCTGTGGGAGTGTACCCCATATCCATGTTGTGGTAAAAGTAGCCCCATATCAATGCTGTGGGAGTGATTTCAATACACATGTGAGAGTGTACCCCATACCCATTTTGTGGGAGTGTATCCCATACTCATGCTGTGGGAGTGTACCCCATACCCATGCAATGCGAGGAGGACCCTGTACCCATCATAAGGACCTGTATCCCATACCCATGCTGAGGGAGTTGAACCCCATAGGCATGCTATTGGATTTGTTCCCCATACCCATGCTGTGGGAGTCGTCCCCAGACCCATGTTGTGGGAGTGTACTCCCACAACATAGATATGGGGGACACTCCGACAGCATGGGTACGGGGTAAAGTCCCAAATCATGGGAATATGGTACACTCCCACAACATGGTTGTGGGATACATTCCCACAGAATTGGTACTGGGAACCCCTCCTACAGCATGGGTATGGGATACACTCCCACAGAATGTGTACGGAGTACACTCCCACAGCATGGGTATGGGAAACACTCCCACAGCATGGGTATGGGGTACAAATCCAACAGCATGGGTATGGGGTACAACTCCCACATCATAGGCATGGGATACACTCCCACAGCATGGATATGGGATACACTCCCACAGATGGGTAATGGGTACACCTCTCATTGCATGGGTATGTGATACACTCCCACAGCATGGGTATGGGGAACACTCCCACATCATGGGTATGGGATACACTCCCACAGCATGGGTATGGGGTACACTTAAATATGGGTATGGGTTTCACTCCTACAGCATGGGTATGGGGGGTACTCTTCCCACAATTTGGGTATGGAGTTCACTCCCATAACAGGGGCATGGGTTACACTTACACATCATGGGTATTTGGAACATCTCCTACAACATGGGAATGGGATACACTCTCACCGCATATGTTTGGGATACAATCCCACAGCATGGATATGCGGTACACTCCTACAACATTAGTATTGGATACACTCCCACAGCATGGGCATTGGGTACACTCCCCCAACATAGGTACGGAGTACACTTCAACAGCATAGGTATTGGGTACACCTCCGACAGCATGGGTATGGGACATACTCCTACAGAATGAGTATCGAGTACACCTCCCATAGACAGAATATGGGATACACTCCCACAATATAGGTACGGGGTACACTCCCCCCTTTATGGGTATGGGATACACTCCCACAATATAGGTACGGGGTACACTCCCCCTTTATGGGAATGGGATACACTCCCACACCATGGGTATTGGATACACTCCCACAGCATGGGTATGGGGTACACACCCATAGCATTGTTATGGGAAACACTCTCAATGCATGGCTATGGAATACATTATCACTGCATGGGTATGGGGTACACTTCCAAAAACATGGGTATGGGGTACATTACATTAGCATGGGTATGGAATACACTCCCACAGCATGAGAATTGAGTATACTTCCCTCAGCATGAGTATGGACTACACTCCCAGATCCTGGGTATGGGATGCACTCCCACACCATGGATATGGGATACACCACCACAACATGGGTATGGGGTACACAACTAAAGCAATGGTATGGGATACACTCCCAAAGCATGGGAATGGGGTACACACCCAGAACAGGGGCATTGGGTACACTCCCACAGCAAAAGTTTAGGATACACTTCCACAGCATGGGTATGGAGGTACGCTTCCCACAACATGGGAATGGGGATACCCTCCCACAGCATAGGTATGGGGCACACTCCCACAACATGCGTATGGGGAACACTCCCACAAGAATGGGTACGGGGTACACCTCCCACTGCATTGGTATGGGATACACTCCCACAGCATGGGTTTTAGGTACACTCCCACAGCATAGATATGGGGTATACTATCACAGCATGGGCATTGGTTACACTAACACATCATAGGAATAGGATACACCTCCAACAGCATGTCTATGGGATGCACTCATACGACATGGGTATGAGGGGTACACCTCCCACAGCATAGGTATTGGGTACACTCCTACAACATATGAATAGGATACATTCCCACAGCATGGTTATGGGGTACACCTCGCACAGCATGGGTATGGGATACACACCCACAGCATGGGTATTTTATACCCTCCCAAAACATAGGTATTAGGAACTCTCCCACAGCATGGGTGTTGTTGGAAATAACCAACAGTTTTTATACATCATTGTATTTATACAACCAAAGTAGTTACTAAAATTACTAACTTGTAGATTTAATCATTATCATGATTTATTCATTGCCAAATCCTTCCTAGTACGTGAGGAACAACAGGCAGCAACATGAATTTTCTCCACATTTAGTTGAATTTATAACAAGAGTCCAGTTTATCATTTCATTTACTAAAAATAGTTAAGTTTGATTTCGTAGTATACTATTACTTACTGGAGCTCCCTTATTTAACTAACATTTAAGTATTCTAGAGGAAATTACTTTGATGCAAATGATTTACTTTAATTTCCTCGATTGGCTGCACAACTTTTAGTAAGCCAATTTATGCTACCAGAAATTCTATTTTATCACAAGAATTTATTGTGATATTAGTATTCGTTATTACCTCTTCCTTCCTTAGTCAATTGCGATAAATACATATTCATTTACGCTCGAAAGCCGCGCATGCGCAATAAGGAGCAGGAGGAAGACGGGAAGCGTCACTTGACACGTGAACGAGAGCACGGACGCCATTAACAGCGTGTAGCAGAGTTGTGCTTCGACCTATTTATTTCGCTCCCACGATCAGTTGAGCGGTGCCACGTTATTTGGCACAACATAGCCGTGTCATAGACTAGTATACGAGCAACTCAAGAGTCAACGTCTTTCAAGCAGCAGCAGGAGGACGAAGAATTGCTCAAGTCTTCACATCAACGACACGAGGCTCGGCTGCTAAGTTTACCCTTTTTGTTATTATGTGGCCACTATTAACATTTAGGTTAGCAGTCGTTAGGCCGAATGCAAACCAACAAAATATAGTACGTGTCTTAATTAAATTTACCATCTAATTAGATGATTATCAGTTTATTTCTATGATACAAATTGTTCAGACATTAGCTGATAATTTACTACCGTCATCCTCATGATTTAGGATGTAAATGTAATTACCTATTGTGTAGAAGATTTCTACAATGTAATTGCCTTTCAGTACCAAGGCGACTTCAACCGAGGTGCTAGGCTCCCCACCGTTCTGTGCAACAATTTACCCTATGCAACACGTCGTCGGTGGAGTGTAGCAACCGACTACACCTCACTAGCTCCACAGCTAAGCTGTCCATTTTTCATCAGTAGCAATAACTCCATAGTTACAGTAGTGATCTCTTAAAGAGATCAATTATACTAACCCTTTGATTTACTGATGCTGTTCAACATTTCAGTAGTATATTGAGGTGCATTTACCTCCATCAATATTATATATTCTATATTTTTACTCTCACATTTGATTACTCTGGTGAAGAACCAGCACCAGAATAATGCTAGGGATGTATTAATCTTTTAGCATGTAACCCCCAATTTTGTGTAGTTAATTTGACTCCATTCATATAATCATTACAGTTTTACCAAGATCCATAGGACACTAGTTCCTAAGATCAGTTTTTTCCATTGTCTCTTTGTTTTCCACTTTTTCTCAAAAAGTGGTGGTCCTTCATAGCTATCGAAGTATATATATATTCATTTATTTAATATTAGTTACTGGGTCTCAGAGCCCAAAACAAGTTATTAGTTATTGGAGTCAGGTTTTCCCCACAGGTGTGTGGAACATTCCCATACCGTTGGTATGGGGTACACATCCACAGCACGGGTATGGGGTACACCTCCTACAGCATGGGTATTGGGAACAGTCCACAGCATAGTTATGGGACGCTCCCACAGCATGTGCATGGGATACACTCCTAAAGCATGGGTAATGGGTATACCTCTCACTGCATGGGTATGTAATACACTCCCACAGCATGAGTATGGGGTACACACCCACATCATGGGTATGGGATACACTCCCACAGCATGGGTATGGGGGTACACTTCCACATGGGTATGGGTTTCACTCCATAGCATGGGTATGGGGGTACTCTTCCCACAATATGGGTATCGGGTACTATTCCCACAATATGGGTAAGGAGTACACTCCCACAGCATAGATATGGGGTACACCTCCCGTAGCAGGGGCATGGGTTACACGTACACAGCATGGGTATTTGGTACACCTCC
>WNGS01012988.1:0-10763 GCA_020271785.1 Procambarus virginalis
GATTTTGCTATCATGTAAACTCACTGAATACCTACTCAGTCTCTGAGTACTTAAATAAAGAATATTTTCCTCTGACATGTTTACTGCTCTTAAAATTAGGTGTGGATCATGTAATGAAGGGAATTTCAAAACCATTGATATTAGAATTGTGGGAGTTTTGGAAAAGTATTATCGTGAGCTGTGGGAGAATATTGATAGTATCCATTGTCTCAACGTTGATCAAGAAAGATGTTCGAGTGCACAACCAAAAGGGTGAATACCTGAGCTAGATAATGTGGTTGAGATACTATATAGTTGTATAGGGTGGAGGAGAGGTGAGGGCCCGAGTGAGGTGCACGGACACCAGCTTGACGATAGTTCACTTCCAGTTAAACAATTTAATCTTTTAGAGTGACAGTTAAATTATTCATGTGGTTACGGTGTGCATAGTTCGCTTTGCTTCTGAAAGACCTGCGTATAGGCATCTGAAGTTAGAAATGAAAAAACTGCATATAGCAAAAAGGCCAATAATGCACATTATGGGCCTATTGGTCCATAATGTGCAGGCTTTATGCCCACCTATACTCGGAGCCGGTCGGCCGAGCCGTCGGCCGAGCGGACAGCACGCTGGACTTGTGATCCTGTGGTCCTGGGTTCGATCCCAGGCGCTGGCGAGAAACATTGGGCAGAGTTTCTTTCACCCTATGCCCCTGTTACCTAGCAGTAAAATAGGTACCTGGGTGTTAGTCAGCTGTCACGGGCTGCTTCCTGGGGGTGAAGGCCTGGTCGAGGACCGGGCCGCGGGGACACTAAAGCCCCGAAATCATCTCAAGATAACCTCAAGATAACCTAACTCAATTTATATATGATAAGAGAGAATGTGTGTGTCTGCTTGTTTCTCTATCGAAGGTTGCAGAAGGAAAGAAGAGGAGATGGTGAGAGACGGATGCTTGAGGAAGAAAGGTGGAGATGGGAAGAGAGGAAGTGATACGAAAACCTGGTTTGCAAACCAGTATTTACTCAAGTTTTAACTGATTCTAAATAACATGATGCTCATTCGTGACAGTTCCTATTTATATCCACCAAAACCTATTCATAAATATGTCTAACCTACACTTGAAACAAACAAGGAATCCGGCGTCTATTATGTTTCGCGTTAATTGGTTAAAAAAATCCGCAACCCTATTACCGAACCAGTATTTACCCAGGTCTTTCCTAAATCTATACTAATAAAATTTATACCCATGACACAGAGAAATCACATTATCGTGATGTATTTGTTTAAGGAATGACATGTATAATAAGGAATGACATGTATGCTCGGGATGGGGTGCATCTGTAGCGAGTAGATTATCCCAATAATGTACTCGCATTATATAATATAAATGCATTATATAATATAAAATATAATATAAACGCATTAGCCTAACGAGAAAAGCAAAGCGCTTCTTAGTACTAATAGGGGTTGTTGCTGTTAACTCGTTGGAACCTGTGGTTGGAGGGGTATGTTTGGGTTTAAAACTGTTAGAGGTTAGTCGTATGGAATTTATGTGGAGATAGGAGGTAATAAAAGTATGTGTTGGTGGGGAAACATATTGGCAAAATGAACAGGGACTGAGAAGGCCTCAAATTAACAGTACACTTAGTGAATATTACACGAGCAGTAGGAGTCTTAAGAAACAAAATAAACTGCCCTTGTCTGCACAGAAAAAAATATATTATTGAACTTACCGAAACGTGGATGAATGTAGAAAATAGAGACGATGAATAGCTGAATAGATGGATTTCACACAGCTAGATATATTAGACGAGGAGGGGGCGTAGCTATATATGTTTGGGAAAATTTAAAATGCAGTCTCAAAGAGGAAATCAAAACTGAGCCACACACAAACTATTTGACTAGAATTAAACGAAAGAGCAATTAATTTTATAATTGAAGTTATATACAGGTCACCAAACTTAAAACAGAATGGAAGCAAAACCTATCGGATGAAATATCTAGAACATCTAGGTCTAACAGTATTTGTGTCATGGTGTGACTTTAATTTAATGGAATTAAATGGTTTAGCAGATCAGGTAATAATGAAGCAGAAGATTTTTTATAATTAACTGACGATTGCTTTCTTAGGCAACGCATTAATTAACCAATATGGGAAAATAATATTTTAGATTTAGTATTAATCAACAGGGAAACACAAATTAATGACATCGAAATAGGAGTGAGCCAGGGAACCGTGGTCACAAAGAAATCAGATTAAGCAGAGAATGAAATAGATCTGTCGGAGAAAATTCTGTTAAAGTGCCAGATTTTCGAAATGCTGATTTTAATAGTCTAGGAAATATTTTGGGTGAAATAGATAGAAAAGTCTTGGATATTAGGGTGGGCCGGTCTTGGAGAAAGATGTGAATCCATCGATGGGTGAAGTAAAAAGGGATTTCGATGTAGATTCAAAATATAACTTATATAAAAATATTCTAAGCAAAGCACAGGAACGTAGTGTACCAAACAAATTCAATAGTTTGAATACTAATGACTCGAGATAGATAAGTATCTGAAGACCGTTATTTTTAGAAAGAGAGCTTGGTACATAATGATTAAGAATGGGGCAGACAGTTTTGAACAAGAATTTGTACAACTGGTTAGAAATGTTAAAAAAAAAAGAGATAAGGAGAGTAAAAAGAAACTATGAAGTTCGCAAAGCAGGCCAAGCAAAGACAAATCCTAAAGGTTTTTTCCGTGGTTTCGAACAAAGTTTAGGGAAAGGATAGGTCCATTAAAAACCGAGACAGGTCAGATAATGGATAATGATGAAGAGATAAAATATTTATTAAAAATACTGCTTATCACTGTATTTACTGAAGAGTAACTCAACATTATGCCTTCAGCTGAACAAGTCTATGTGGGTGGGCTAAGGACAGGGTGGCTAGTTTAGCAATTACCAGGGAGGATGTTATTAAACAAATAGTGAAACTCAAACCAAACAAATCCCCAGGGCCGGACGAAGTGTTTGCCAGTTTGCTTAAAGAATTCAAAGAGGAGCTTTGTAAGCCATTGTCTACTGTATTTAATAAATCATTAGAATCAGGCAGAGTGCCAGAGTTGTGGAAAGTTGCTAATGTGGTACCAATTTATAAGAAAGGAGATAGACGAGTTGCGTAAAAAAATCGTCCAAGCAGCCTAACGTCTATTGTGATAAAGTTACTTGAATCGATAATTGCAAGTACCATTCGTCTTCATCTTGAAAACATAAAATTATTAAATGGTTCACAACATGGTTCTAGTGAATTTATATACATTTTGTAGTAAGGTGACCAAACTGAACTGCATAATATAAATGGGGCCTAACATATTGGACATGTATATGAGTGGGATTGGGTGGTTATAAATAGGAGCTGCCTCGTATGGGCCAATAGGCCTTCTGCAGCTGCCTTTGTTCTTATGTTCTTATGTTCTAGAGCAAGATATAGCTGAAAAACAACACCAGGTGTCTTATATGTAATGCCTCGATTAATAAATCTGTGTCCTATTTGCCTTATTACAAACATTTAGGCATCGATTTTTTGGTTTTAAATTCTTACGAATCATACCTCCCTGATTCCCTTCGCAATCTCAACACCATCTAGCTCGTATCTTGTAACTATCATCATTACCTAGCCTCAAAACCTTACATTTGTCAGCATTAAACTGCATCTGCCAATCTTTTGGCAGATGAAGTTTAGATTTACAAAAAACCTGGGCAGATACTTATTAGGTAATAGGGTTGTTGATTTGTGGAGTCAATTACCACGTAACATAATAGACGTGAGGCGACTCTATTGTTTCAAACGTAGATTGAACATCTAAACCAGGAGTCTCCAAACTTTTCAATGTAAGGGCCACATTATATATTTCCCATATTTATGCGGGCCGAAGGAATAAAAATGAAAAAAAAAACTTAATAAACACCATTTTAACTTAAACTTAATGGTTACCATTTTAACTATTTTAAACATGCAATATTTTTGGCTACAATAGTATTATGCTATTTTGTATAACTAAGATAAAGGTATTGTTAAAGTACAGAGAAAAGAATATTGTACAGTGTTTGTGCTCCCTGAAACAGAAGCAGCGAAGCCCCACTCGCCCTCCATCCCCACAATATACAGTTATACACAACTGATTGGTTGTAATGCACAACACATACCTACCAGTACTAGTATCTGTGCGTCACACTATCGAGAGAGAGGAAAACTGACTCGGGCTGAGCGCCACCAGTCAGCAGCCCCAGCTTTGAATAATTCTGCGATGCCATTCGTACGATAATTATTTTTTCAAGGCCACCACACAGGGATTTGTTTGGCGGGCCGGATGAAATTATGTGGCGGGCCGGATGTGGCCCGCGGGCCATAGTTTGGAGACCCCTGATCTAAACGAATGAGATTCGGTGGATATAAATAGGAGCAGTCTCGTATGGGGCCAATAAGCCTTCTGCAGTTACCTTTATTTTTATGCTCTTATGTACATTCTTCATTACTTCTCCACCTTATAAACTGAGAGGATTAATTCATTAGCTCCCCCATCTCTCATTATTCTAATGTCAGAGGCTACATTTATCACCGAAATTCTCTCCCCAATTCTATATAGGTTCAATTCCATCCTCATTATCTCAATCATAGCATATCTTAGGCATCCTAAGATTTTTCTCATGGCTTCATTTTGTACCTTCTCCAACTTGCCCAGTCTACCTTTACCAAAACAAGAAATGACAGGTGCAGCATAATCAATCAGGGATCTCACAGTACTCAAGTATATCATTCGTAGCACAGGGACTCTCCCTAACTTTCCGCAGCATGCCAAGGCCTCAGAGGTTGAAATCTCATCCGACAATGACTCAACAGTCTGTTCATCTCAGCTTATAAACTCTCATGTGTATATCCAACATATGTGACTAAATATTTATATATTTTGACTTTATATTTTTACCATTTATTTTTAGTATAATAGGCCTCCGACTTCTACATTCAAACAGTGTAGTGAGCACGACCAGTTCACCCAGTGAGCCAAACTCCACGCTGACTTTGTCTCCAGTTTGAATTTCATTATGGAATTCCAATTAAGTTATAATCGATCCAGCAATGCTGCTCAGTGCAGAAAACGACCATCTATAATGGATACAAGCTCTGAAAGTGACGGCGAGTGGCATCACGTGAGTAAGGCTAACAGGACAAGCCACTCCATGACGACCCATCGCCCTATAAACACTCCAGCTTCCCCAGCTCTTCCAGCTCCTCTGGATACAAGTTCTGTAAGTGACGGCGAGTGGCATCACGTGAATAAGGCTAACAGGACTAGCCACTCCATGACGACCCATCGCCCTATAATCACTCCAGCTTCTCCAGCTCTTCCAGCAGCTCAGACTAAATCTCCACTGCCAATCTTCAAAGTGCAGCACACCGAAGGTAAGTCTTCCTATGCCACTGTAGTAGACCTCGAAAAAGAGTACCCCCAGCTCCAGATCAGAGCAAAACCTAATCTCAGAGGTGAATACATTCTAAGACCTAAAGACGAGTCGGCCGCTACGATTCTGAAAAATTACACAAAATGTGAGGAACTGAAACCTGAGGATAAAATACGTAAAATCATTGTCCTCCACTATCCCTTGCATATGGCCCTTGACCATCTCGAAAAGCTGAACTATGTGGTGTCAGCAGAGAGATGCCAGGTAAGAACCACAAAACAGGAAACCCGACAAGTTCTTCTCACAGTTAGAGGACGGATACCGGAGAAACTTGACCTTGGAATCTGGGGCGTATTCCAACACAGGCCTTACACCCCAGAGCCCCTAAGATGCTTCAGATGTCAGAGATTTGGACATCACAAAGATGGCTGCCAACGCCCAGTGAGGTGCGGAGTCTGCAGCCAGCCCCATGACACAAAAATATGCATTGATAGACACAAGGCAAACCACCCTGTTCAGGCAAAGTGCCCAAATTGCTCCAAGGAACATCACGCCTGGAACTTGAAATGCCCTGAAAGGCTCAAAAGGCTTCATACAAACCCCACCACGCCTACAGCAGAGCCGAAGCCCCCACCAAAACTAATACCAGCTCCCCTGCCCACTAAAACCGCGTGGGGTCTACCCATTCAGAAAGAGGGGGCACACGGCCCTTCACCATCCGCCATGGTGAAGGGTGTGAAGACCCCCGTACAGGAAAAAAAGAAAGCTGGAGGACACAAGAATCATGTTCAAAGCAGTCGCCCTCCCATTTCATCCAGTAAGCACACTGGGGCCATTAGGAAAAACAATCCTAGTGTCAAAGTTACCACTGAGCAGGGTCTAAAAGCTACTAGGCCCCAAACCTGCACAGCTTTAAATAGTGCTCCCACAGAAATAGACGCTCTCTGGCCAATGCTCAAAACTCTGGTCACCGAGTTGATCGAAAGTCTGCTGTCATCACATGGAATCAAGCAAACCACAGAGACTCGGAAGACAATTGAGCACAAACTCAAGAGATTCGAAAATGTAATATCTTCACCTTCAAGACAGCAGGGCAGGAGACACCCCTCTAAAAAACAGATAGCGTCTGGATCGTCGGAAAGCGACATTGATGAGTCAATTTCAGGTCCACTAAGAACCTATACACCAATTGCAACTTCCATGGCGTGTTCATCAGACTCCATGGATACCACGGAATTATCAGCAAATTCCAAGAACATAGAGGTCTAAAGATCCTGCAATGGAATGCGCAAGGACTGCGCACTAAATTGCAACACTTGCAATGCATAGCAGTAACCAAGGGCATAGACATCCTGATACTACAGGAGAGCTTGCTTCGAGCAGGATTAGAACCTAAAATCTCAGGCTATCGAGGCTTCTTCCTTCCATGGATCAATGGGCAATCCAGGGGATGTGCAATCTATGTAAAATGTGACCTGATCTCCAAGTCCATAACCAGCCCACCTGATTGTGGAGCAGGGACAGAGGTAATGGGAGTAACCATTGAGCTAAGACACGACACACTTGAGGTGTTTAATGTGTACAGGTCTCCACATGCCGAAATGGATCTCTCTGTGTTATTTGGAAACGGGACAACAACAAACACAATCATTTGTGGAGATTTTAATGCCCATCATCGATTGGTACTGGGCTCGAACACAACAAACGAAGCCGGCATTCACATTGCACACCTATTAGACCAGCTTCCAGAAATACAAATCCTAAACAAGAATGAACCTACCCACATCCAAGGAGGCAGATTAGACCTAACCTTCGTTTCAGCCTCCCTAAGAGATGTAGCGACATGGTCAGTTGAGCCCACACTCACAAGCGACCACTATGGGGTCCAAATTGATCTTACGTTAGACCTACCCACTCCACCTCCGCCTCCATCTGAAGCCTGGAACTTTGCTTTAGCAAACTGGGACCGATTTCAAAACCTCATTTCAGAGTGGTATAGAAACTATGATCTTCCCGGAGACATTAATCAGGCAGAACAAGAATTTGTCAAAGCGATTCAAAGTGCAGCCAACCACTCAATCCCACTGAAAAAACAGTCCACCGGACACCATAAAGATCATTGGTACTATTGCGAACGTGTCAAAGAACTCAACCATAGACTCAACAGAACAAGAAAGCTATACAAAAAGCATCCGAGTGACCGCAACAGGTCCTTACTTTGTGAGGTCAAGGAACATGTACATCGAGAGACCAGACTAATAAAAGAACAAAAGTGGCTGGAATGGTGTTCACACCTGAATGAACACACCTCTCTTGGAGAGATGTGGCAGCAAATCCACCGGGCCAAAGGGAATAAAACACCTAAAGCCCCACACCCCAAGGATCCTCTACAGGAAGCCGAAGTACTGGCAACCAGGTTTGCAGAGAGAGCAGCCAGCAATCAACTTCCACCAGATGTATTAGCAGTACAGACAGGACTAGAGGAAGAAAGGTGGCACAGAATCCTTACAGCATGTGAAGAAGTCTCTGACACTAATGCCCCCTTCACACTGGATGAGCTCAATCGGGCTAAGAAAAACTCCAAGGATACATCCCCTGGAGCTGACAAAATAACCTATAAAATGATTAGAAACCTCGGCCCAGAGGGAGACGCTGCATACCTAAGGTTAATTAATTTAGCCTGGACTTCTCAAACTAGACCTTCAGCTTGGAATAGAGCAGACATAGTACCGATCCCAAAACCTAAAGATCCAGATAATCCCAGACCCATTTCTCTCCAAAGCTGTGCAGCCAAGACGGCTGACAGAATGGCACTCAACAGACTGGAGTGGAAAATGCCTAGACTGCACCATGATATGTATGCCTATAGAAAAGGGGTTGGCACAGTGGAATGTATTACAACTCTGTTAGCCCACTTGAATGACAGACCAGGAATGCTGATATTCCTGGACCTCGAAAAAGCCTTTGAACTGGCTAGCGCCCCTGCTATTCTCTGCTGCCTCATTGACAAAGAGGTCAGAGGCAACCTGCTCTCCTGGATCAAAAACTGTCTCATAAACAGAGAAGCAAGAGTAAAAATTCATGGCACAGTTTCTGAGTACAAAAGACATGAAAATGGTACACCGCAAGGAGGTATTCTCAGCCCTCTTCTCTTCAACTGTTTAATGGAAAGAATAATGAGGTTGAAACTTCCACATCACTGTAGGCTGCTAAACTACGCGGACGACTTTGTCATCATCATAAAAGGAAGGGATGCGGCGCGCCTTGCACCCAAATGCTTAGACTGCATCAGTAAAGAGGCAAAACAGATTGGGATCAAACTCAACCCCTCAAAGTCAAAAGCCATGCCCATAAAAATAGCGAAGCCCAATATCCAACTCACAGTACAGGGTCAACCAATCGAATGGGTGGACACCTATCAGTACCTAGGAATAATCCTGGACACACACATGAATTTTAATGCTGAGGTCACTTACTTGAGAGAGCGAACTGCGGCCAGGACGGCAATCCTCAGGTCGCTAACCTCCCTCTCTGGAGGAGCCAATCTGCAAGTCCTTCGCACATACTATGTACAGGCAGTCAGATCAGTGATCGATTATGCAGCACCTGCACTCACAAATCTATCACACCAACAGTGGAAAAAGCTTGAAGTTGCCCAAAACAATGCTATGAGAGCCGCACTGGGAGCCCCCATGTGGACCAAGCTTGAAACACTTAGACTGGAGACGGGTTTGCCCTCTCTACAGGAAAGAATATCTCAAAGGACAGCTACAATTATTAGTAAGATAATTATTTCTTCTGATCCAATCCCAGTACGGCAGGCCTTGGTGGTTGGACTAGGGCAAAACAATGGAAACTCTTGGGCTGCAAGAGCAGGAAAAGTCCTAAACAGACTACAGTTAAAAAGCATGATTCTCGATAGAGAGGGTGATCATCCACACCCAAATTACACTCCTGCTGCACCGTGGGAAGAGCCTACTTTCAAAATAGTAATAGAAAGTCTCCCAATGAAAAAGGCTGCCTATGATCCGACAATCCTAAGGCGCATAATAGAAGAGCAAATGTATAGCATAGCAGTAGCAGGAGCCACCCACATTTTCACAGACGGATCGGTGGACACAGAATATGAAAGTGCTGGCGCTGCTCTTTGCACGGCCAGCATACAGGCATATTGGAGACTGGGAGGACTAGTATCATCAACCCAAACTGAGCTGTTTGCCATACAACAGGCATTCGCATATGTGATTGCACAAAACACTCAAAATGCCATCATACACACAGACTCAAAAGCTGCACTTCAAATACTAGGACAAAAACAGTGGAAAGATAACGTGGAGATAATTACCACCATTTTGTATCTTGGAGCAGTCGCTAAAGGCAAAGGACTCAACATAACCTTGAACTGGATCCCATCCCATATTGGAATCCCATTAAATGAGAAAGCTGATGAAATTGCTAAACTGGCAACTCGTCATCCAGTGATAGATAAAACAATTCAACCCAGCCTAGAGAACATTAAAAACATCATCACCAAAAAACTCTCACACCTCAACAAAGCCTACCTACACCAGAGAATAGCTGAAGGCTCGCCCTCTGCAACATGGTATCTTCAGGCAACTAAATTAGAAAGATTAAATATCCCAAAAGGAATCCACAGGGAAATAGCAGTTAGGTTATATAGACTACGTCTAGGTTACAGATGCAACTGGGAGATTGGTGAACCCCGACAGAGAGAGTGCATCTTCTGCCAAACTGTCACAGAAAAGCCATTACTTCACTATCTTCTAGAATGTGAAGCAACCAACGACCTTAGAAGAGCTTTAAGAGTTCCTGAATCTTGCTGTGGCCACCCTGAAGCCATCAACAGAGCCACTCTCCTGGTCAACAAAGGTGTCCAGCAGCTGGACGCCCTCATAAAGACTGTGAAGCAGTATCCTCCCCCGCGATAACAGCTCGATGATTAAATGCAATGTCAGAATAATGAAAAGAATTACGGAGAAAAAAAAAAAAATTGTACCACTTAAGGGCTATTCATGCCCGTGCCACCTCTTGGGTGGCTTAATCCTTATCAATCAGGAGTAACCACCATTTGGTCACCATTTGGTCCGGGAGACATCTCCCGTCACGCAGGGTGCCGTCGCACCTCCACAGATCTCCAGTATCATCACTCGATACTGTTAATGGCTCATAAGGGCCACCACTTACGGGCTATTCATGCCCGTGCCACCTCTTGGGTGGCTTAATCTTTATCAATCAATCAATTCAATTCCATCTTGTCAGTATGGTTTGACAAAGGCTTTAACAAAGTCGAAACGTTACCTCCTTTCATTTTTCTCTGTGGATTTT
>WNGS01012989.1:6097-18131 GCA_020271785.1 Procambarus virginalis
GGACTGTAACCTGAGGTACAGAGCTTTTAACTGCGCTTGGATTTGATTTCATATTGTTGACTGTTACTCTCTGTGTTCTGTTCGACAAAACTGAGTATCCAGCGTCCTACTTACCAGTTATTCCCATTGACCTCATTTTGTGAGCTATCACTCCATGGTCACATTTGTCATGGTCACTCACATCTGTCTGGACTGGAGTGAAAAAACAATGTATTCACAGACACAGGAATGGCTAATGATGAAATAATATGTTGTCAATAACAAGACCGTACAACTTAAATGCACAAAAGTACGACAAGACTAAATGTTGGGTGTGTGTATACTTACACCCATTACAGTGAACGGGTACAGTATCTCTGGCTGCTGTATCTACACCTGTCTCATTGTGTTCTCAGCCAGGTTAACTCCCACCTGTACCGGGTCATAACACACAGGGTGGATAAATATTGAAAATAATTCCCTATTAAGGCTCTGACGCGCACGAAAGAACGTTGGCGTATCTCCAGTGGCATCTTAAGGCCAGGTAGACAGATGCGTCACTTCCCCTGAAGGAGCAGGAGCAGTCACTGAGGTAGTTAACGGGTGAAGGAGAGTCGTTAGTGCGGGGAGCCGCGGGCAGGGGCCGTCTGAGACGCTGGCAATTATGGCTTCTAAAGGCCCTGTCATCAGACAATCATTCGGGCAGGACGGTATTCGTGCCAGCCTTGCCTAAGGACCTTGGTTCGATACCCCGCGTCCTGCAGCGTAGGTTATGTCAAGAGATGCATCAGGTTGCTGTGGTTCATGGGCTGGTGTTGCGTCCTCTGTGGTCTGGTGTTGCGTCCTCTGTGGTCTGGTGTTGCGTCCTCTGTGGTCTGGTGTTGCGTCCTCTGTGGTCTGGTGTTGCGTCCTCTGTGGTCTGGTGTTGCGTCCTCTGTGGTCTGGTGTTGCGTCCTCTGTGGTCTGGTGTTGCGTCCTCTGTGGTCTGGTGTTGCGTCCTCTGTGGTCTGGTGTTGCGTCCTCTGTGGGCTGGTGTTGCGTCCTCTGTGGGCTGGTGTTGCGTCCTCTGTGGGCTGGTGTTGCGTCCTCTGTGGGCTGGTGTTGCGTCCTCTGTGGGCTGGTGTTGCGTCCTCTGTGGTCTGGTGTTGCGTCCTCTGTGGGCTGGTGTTGCGTCCTCTGTAGTCTGGTGTTGCGTCCTCTGTGGTCTGGTGTTGCGTCCTCTGTGGTCTGGTGTTGCGTCCTCTGTGGTCTGGTGTTGCGTCCTCTGTGGGCTGGTGTTGCGTCCTCTGTGGTCTGGTGTTGCGTCCTCTGTGGGCTGGTGTTGCGTCCTCTGTGGTCTGGTGTTGCGTCCTCTGTGGTCTGGTGTTGCGTCCTCTGTGGTCTGGTGTTGCGTCCTCTGTGGTCTGGTGTTGCGTCCTCTGTGGTCTGGTGTTGCGTCCTCTGTGGTCTGGTGTTGCGTCCTCTGTGCTCTGGTGTTGCGTCCTCTGTGGGCTGGTGTTGCGTCCTCCGTGGGCTGGTGTTGCGTCCTCTGTGGTCTGGTGTTGCGTCCTCCGTGGTCTGGTGTTGCGTCCTCTGTGGTCTGGTGTTGCGTCCTCTGTGGTCTGGTGTTGCGTCCTCTGTGGGCTGGTGTTGCGTCCTCTGTGGGCTGGTGTTGCGTCCTCTGTGGTCTGGTGTTGCGTCCTCTGTGGTCTGGTGTTGCGTCCTCTGTGGGCTGGTGTTGCGTCCTCTGTGGGCTGGTGTTGCGTCCTCTGTGGGCTGGTGTTGCGTCCTCTGTGGGCTGGTGTTGCGTCCTCTGTGGGCTGGTGTTGCGTTCTCTGTGGTCTGGTGTTGCGTCCTCTGTGGTCTGGTGTTGCGTCCTCTGTGGTCTGGTGTTGCGTCCTCCGTGGTCTGGTGTTGCGTCCTCTGTGGTCTGGTGTTGCGTCCTCTGTGGTCTGGTGTTGCGTCCTCTGTGGTCTGGTGTTGCGTCCTCTGTGGGCTGGTGTTGCGTCCTCTGTGGGCTGGTGTTGCGTCCTCTGTGGGCTGGTGTTGCGTCCTCTGTGGTCTGGTGTTGCGTCCTCTGTGGTCTGGTGTTGCGTCCTCTGTGGTCTGGTGTTGCGTCCTCTGTGGTCTGGTGTTGCGTCCTCTGTGGGCTGGTGTTGCGTCCTCTGTGGGCTGGTGTTGCGTCCTCTGTGGGCTGGTGTTGCGTCCTCTGTGGGCTGGTGTTGCGTCCTCTGTGGTCTGGTGTTGCGTCCTCTGTGGGCTGGTGTTGCGTCCTCTGTGGTCTGGTGTTGCGTCCTCTGTGGTCTGGTGTTGCGTCCTCTGTGGGCTGGTGTTGCGTCCTCTGTGGGCTGGTGTTGCGTCCTCTGTGGTCTGGTGTTGCGTCCTCTGTGGGCTGGTGTTGCGTCCTCTGTGGTCTGGTGTTGCGTCCTCTGTGGTCTGGTGTTGCGTCCTCTGTGGTCTGGTGTTGCGTCCTCTGTGGTCTGGTGTTGCGTCCTGTGGCCTGGTGCTGCGTCCTCTGTGGCCTGGTGTTGCGTCCTCTGTGGGCTGGTGTTGCGTCCTCTGTGGTCTGGTGTTGCGTCCTCTGTGGTCTGGTGTTGCGTCCTCCGTGGTCTGGTGTTGCGTCCTCTGTGGGCTGGTGTTGCGTCCTCTGTGGGCTGGTGTTGCGTCCTCTGTGGGCTGGTGTTGCGTCCTCTGTGGTCTGGTGCTGCGTCCTCCGTGGTCTGGTGTTGCGTCCTCCGTGGTCTGGTGTTGCGTCCTCTGTGGTCTGGTGTTGCGTCCTCTGTGGTCTGGTGTTGCGTCCTCTGTGGGCTGGTGTTGCGTCCTCTGTGGTCTGGTGTTGCGTCCTCTGTGGTCTGGTGTTGCGTCCTCTGTGGGCTGGTGTTGCGTCCTCCGTGGGCTGGTGTTGCGTCCTCCGTGGGCTGGTGTTGCGTCCTCTGTGGCCTCGTAAGTAAAACGCAACACAGAATTCTGCTCAAAAGCCTCCTTCAGCTCCTGCAGATGTCTGACATCAGGTACCTGTGTAAAAATGTCGTCAACATATCTGCAGTATATGGCCGGTTTCAAGTTCAAGTCGACTAAGACTTTTTTCTCGATAGTACCCATGTAGAAGTTTGCAAACAGGACGCCTAGGGGAGAACCCATGGCAACCCCATCTACTTGCTTATACATGTGCCCATCCGGGCTCAAGAAGGGTGCCTCCTTAGTACAAGCTTGGAGTAGTTTCCTCAGGATATTTTCTGGTATGTCAAGAGGAGTACAGGCCGGATCACGATATGTACTGCAGGTATGTTGACGACATTTTTACACAGGTACCTGATGTCAGACATCTGCAGGAGCTGAAAGAGGCGTTTGAGCAGAATTCTGTGTTGCGTTTCACTTACGAGATGGAGAAGGATGGGAAACTACCCTTTCTAGATGTAACAGTCATGGAAAGGAGCGGAGGTTTCCACACTGCAGTCTACACTAAGGAAACAAACATAGGAATGTGCCTAAATGCCAAAGGTGACTGCCCAGACAGGTACAAGAGGAGTGTTGTTAACGCTTATGTCGACCGTGCTCTCAGCCACAGCTCAGAATGGAAGCAAGTCGACGAAGAACTCTGTAGGGTAAGGCAGGTCCTAATCAACAACGGCTTCTCCAATGGTTTCATTGAAGACATCATAAGAAGGAAAGTGAAACGCCATGCAACCTCTGAAGAGACAACTAATACAACACCTATACCCCCTATTAGACTATTTTACAGGAACTTCTTCTCCACAGCTCATGAAACGGAGGAAAGGGTCCTGAAAGATAGTGTTAATAGAAACGTTATCCCTACAGACAAAAATCAGAAGATACAATTGACGATTTACTATAAAACCAAGAAACCCTGCATCAGGAGGGTGTTTCCGATCTTGTGAGAATGTTTGGGTGGTCTTGTTCCCAGCTGGCCCAGGAATTTTCAATCAAAAATGTTTGTACACCAAACTACTTAGTCAGCACTTCAAAGGACTCTGCAAGAAGATCCGAGGACACTTGGGCTGACCTCAGGAGGAGGCTTCCCTGGGTTTTGTGCACTCGCGGGGGGGGGGGGGTCATGGGTGTTACAACATTTTGTTTTTTTGTGTAATGCCACCGCTGTGGACGACGGAATTTAGCAAACTCCCAAAAAATCCTGGTCCTCGATATTACCGACCAGGTCAATTACTGTGCGACCTTGTGGTAGGTCACATGGAAGGCGCTTCATACCTGTGTTGGATGCGACCAACAAGGAAGTAGCCTGAGGCTACCTGGAAAGGGGGAGGAACCAACTCAGTAAATTCTGGAGCAGTTGAGAGACATCTGACATGTGATGGACAACCGGTCCACACTCAGAGTAGGATCCAGACTACAGGAAAGTAGCCTCAGAAGAGCTCCAAGATGGCCGCTCACAATGGTGTCTGATCATGTTGGGGAGGACGGGCTAATCATACCTGTTTACTGATACTACCCTGAAGATTAGGCTTGGTAATCATCAGGGAATAGCACTAAGCCGTTACAACTGTATAGTACTGGGTCGAAGTTCAACTGTTTCTGCCTTCCCCCTTCCTTGTGTACTGGCACACACAGCCATTTTCCAGCAGTCAGGGAGTTCTCCCGCTCCTAGAGAGGAATGAAACATTATCGCAAGGGGACTGCTCAATGCTTCAGCTGCCTCCTTTACTATACAAGGGGATATTTGGTTTGGTTCTGCAGATTTTGTCAAGTCTGGTTCTTGCAGTTGGTTTCTTTTCCTGGAGTCAGTGTAGTTTCAGTGAGTCTTTCCTTTGGCAGAGCCCGTTCAGTTTGAGCTCTGAGCTATATTGGCAGATCAGGGGCCAGATTCACGAAAGCACTTACGCAAACACCTATGAACCTGTACATCTTTTCTCAATCTTTGGCGGCTTTGTTTACAATTATTAACAGTTAATGAGCTCCGAAGCACCAGGAGGCTGTTTATAACAATAACAACAGTTGATTGGCAAGTTTTCATGCTTGTAAACTGTTTAATAAATGTAACCAAAGCCGTCAAAGATGAGGAAAGATGTACACGTTCGTAAGTGTTTGCGTAAGTTCTTTCGTGAATCTGGCCCCAGGTTTCTGCTTAAATACTTCCTGAAGCTTTCGGTAAGTTTCGTGTATGTCCCCTTATCATTCTCCATGTGTCCTCCCCCTCCCTCCCATTCGTTGTCTCACCAGCTGGTCGCTCAGTCGTCATCCTCCTGAGGTGCCTGTGGAACGGTTAAGTTTAACATTTTAGTTTTTAAGTCATGTAGTGTCGTTGTCGTAGTGTTCCTCTGCCGCTCTCCTAGTTTGAATAGACCAATTCTGGCTCCTTTGTATACATTGTGATTCGATCTGAATTCTTTATATTTCTTCCATGTATTTAATTCTGTTTGCCTTCAGGCATCACCTGGAGGTAAACAACAGCCATGGTTGTTGATCCATGGCTCTTCCTGTGTGTGTGTGTGCGTGCGTGTGTTTACCTGTTAGTGCCTGCGGGATCTATCGTTAGTTCCGGGACTCCGACTTCCTAACCGTTGGTTGTGTAATATTCTGACTCTTGACCTATTTTCTCTGCCATATATAATATATATTTTATCTCTCTCACGCATATCCTCAGAATTCAACAATTAAAAGCTCCTTAACTCCCTGTTCATATTTACTGCTAGGTGAACATAGGCATTAGGTTAAAGAACTCTATCTTATTATAGCTATAAATCTATAACTGGCATAATAACTAGTATAACTAGTATAATAATAATATATTAACTAGTTATAGTCTCTGACTCAAACCCAGCTCCTTGGATTGTGATTTGCGGACACTGACTACTTGGCCGCGAGACCTTGGGTACTCACCTAGTTATACTCACCTAGTTGTGCTTGCGGGGGTTGAGCTCTGGCTCTTTGGTCCCGCCTCTCAACCGTCAATCAACTGGTGTACAGGTTCCTGAGCCTACTGCGCTGTATCATATCTACATTTAAAACTGAGTATGGAGTCAGCCTCCACCACATCACTTCGTAATGCATTCCACCTGTATAGGGACATAACTTGGCAAATACCCATAAATGAAAACTTTCAATCAGAATTTACAAAAAAACTTTATCAGAAAACTTCAAATTCGATCAGAATTTGAAGTTTAATTCTTTTATTAGATGCTATTGTGATAGTCGAGTGTCATAGAAATGATTTTAGTTGACACTTGTGTTTGTAATTAACATTTGAAAATGGTGAAAATTCATTGGAAAAAAATTTATATTTTTTTCCTCCCTTTCTATTTATACTGCGATGCTGAAACCTGGACCAGTTGGAGCCCTTTTCATATACAAATAGTCAATAAATATTGACTCAAGTAGAAATTTTTTTAGTGGCCTAGATTATGCCCCTTAACTACTCTGACACAGAAAAAGTTCTTTCTAACGTCTCTGTCGCTCATTTTGGTACTCAGTTTCCACCTGGTCCCCTTGTTCGCGTGCCTCCCGTGTTAAACAGTTTATCTTTCTACCCTGTCAATTCCTCTGAGAATTTTGTAGTAGTGATCATGTCTCCCCCTAATTCTTCTGTCTTCCAGGTAATCTTTCCTCATATCTCATTCCACTCAGCTCAGGGACTAGCCTAGTGGCATACCTCTAAACATTTTCTAACTTTGTTTTGTGTTTGACTAGATGTGGACTCCAGACTGGAACCGCTTATTTCGGTATTGGTCTGATATATGTGGTATACAAGGTTCTAAATGATTCCTTACACAAGTTTGTGAAGTCTTATGTTCGCCAGCCTTGCATACGCCGCTGATGTTATCCTTTTGATGTGGGCTTCATGGGACAGGTCTGGTGTGATATCAACCCCAAGATCTTTCTCTCGTTCTGACTCCTGAAGGATTTCCTCTACCAGCTGGTACCTTGTGTTTGGCCTCCTACTCCCTACGCCTATCTTCATCACTTTGTACTCGATGGAGTTGAACTCTAGTAGCCATTTGTTGGACTATTCCTTAAGTTTGTTAAGGTCATCATGTAGCCTCTTGCTGTCCTCCTCTATCTTAATACTTCTCATAATTTTAGTATCAACAGCAAACATTGAGAGGAATGACTCTATACCTTTTGGAAGATCATTCACGTATATCAGAAACAAGATTGGTTCGAGTACAAAACCCTGCAGGACTCCGCTGGTGACTTCACGCCAATCTGAGGTCTCACCACTCACTGTAACTCTCTGCTTCCTGTTTGTTTAGGTTCTCCCTTATCTATTGGAGCACTCTACCACTTACTCCAGCTTGTTTCTCAAACTTATGCTACAGTTTCGTATGGGGAACTGTGTCAAACGCTTTCTGACAGTCCAAGAAAATGCAGTCTGCCCATCCTTCTCTTTCTTGCTTAATGCTTGTTGCTTGGTCATAGTAAACTATTAAACTTGTGAGACAGGAATTGCCATCTCTGAACCCATGCTGGTGACGTGTTACAAAGTCCCTTCTCTCCAGATGTGCTAGCAGGCCTTCTCCCACCATCTTCTCCGTCACCTTGCATGGTATACAAGTTAAGGACACCGGCCTGTAGTTTAGGGTCTCCTGCCTATCTCCCTTTTTTGTAGTTTGGGACAATGTTAGCTGTCTTCCAACTCTGTGGTAGGTCTCCTGTTTCCAGTGACTTGTTATAGACTATAGATAGTGGCCCACAAGGTGCTTCTGTCCCTTCTTTTAGCATCCATGGTGAGATTCTATCAGGTCCAACAGCCTTAGTCACTCCAAGATCAAGCAGATATACCCCCCCTAACTTTATCTCTGGTAATTTTAATATCTTCCAAGTCTGCTTGGTTTATCGCCACTTCTCTTAGTTCACGGACTTCCCCTTGCTCTGTTGTGAAGACCTCCTGGATTTTATTGTTGAGTTCTTCATAAACCTCTTTGTCATTCACTGTGTACCCATCCTCTCCTTTTTTTCAGTTTCATCACCTGTTCTTTCACGTTGTTTTCCTCCTGATGGGCTGTATAGCAGTTATGGCTGGGTTTTGGCTTTATTTGCTCTGTCATTTTCCAACTGCCTCTCTGCTTCTCTCCTCACACTGAGGTACCGGTATCCATTTCTGGCCCTCTGGTATCTCTCTCAGCTCTCTGGTGTCGTGTTTTTTCTGTAGTTTCACCATGCCCTTGTGCTTAGCTGCTTCCTTACATGCCTGATTGAACCATGGATTCCCTTTTGCTTTTCTATTTTTCCTTCTGGGCCGGATATAACCTGTTTTTTTGGCTCCTGACACTTCTGGTGATGTAGTCCATCATGCCTTGTACAGACTGCCACTGAGTCCTGTCTCCCATGGTATGCTGTTAGGACTTTTCTCATCTCATCATAGTTTCCCCTTCGGTATTCCAGCCTTTTACTTTTCGGTCCATTCCTTGGATGGTTAATCCTACTTTCACCAGATATTCAAAGGTTAGAACACTGTGGTCACTCATGATTATGCGTGTTCTTATTTGACTTTCCTTATGTCTGACTCATTCAGAGTGAAATACCAGATCAAGTCTGGCCGCTTCATCATTTCCTCTCATTCTTGTGGGCCTCTTGACATGTCGGCATAGAAGGTTCTTGTTGCCACGTCTAATAGTTTAGCTCTCCATGTTTCTGCCTCTTCCTGTATTATCTGTTTTCCCAGTCTATCTTTCAATGGTTGAAGTCACCCAAGATCAACTGTTTAGATTTCTTCCTTCTGGCAATAGAAGCCATTATCTCTTATGTATTGGGTACCATGTTGTTTCTGTCATACTCCTGTCTGGGTCTTCTGTCATTTAAGGGAGGAAAGGTTTAATCATACTATTGCTATTATCCTTGGTCGTCCCTTGTCATAGTGCCTCTTATGTAGTCCAAACCTGATGTCCATTTCTTCGAAACTTCCACGCCTTCCTAATCAGCGAGCTACTTCTCCTCCTCTTCCTCCCTCTCTCTTCCTTACTATAGAGTAGTCCTGTGGAAACACCGCAATTGTTATGATGCCTGAGAGTTTTGTTTCTGTGAGTGCTATTACATCAGGGTTTCTTCTTGTGTCCTTTCTTCAAGTTTACTTATTCGCAATCCCATTTAGTTTTGTATATATCACTTTGAAGTTCATGTGGTTGTGTGTGTACTCACCTAGTTGTACTCATATTTGCTTGCAGGGTTTGAGCTCTGGCTCTTTGGTCCCGCCTCTCAACCGTCAATCAACAGGTGTACAGATTCCTGAGCCTATTGGGCTCTATCATATCTACACTTGAAACTGTGTATGGAGTCAGCCTCCACCACATCGCTTCCTAATGCATTCCATTTGTCAACCACTCTGACACTAAAAAAGTTTTTCTAATATCTCTGTGGCTCATTTGGGCACTCAGTTTCCACCTGTGTCCCCTAGTGCGTGTGCCCCTTGTGTTAAACAGCCTGTCTTATCAACCCTGTCGATTCCCTTGAGAATCTTGAATGTGGTGATCACCCCTAACTCTTCTGTCTTCCAACGAAGTGAGGTTTAATTCCCGTAGTCCTCCTCGTAGCTCATACCTCTCAGCTCGGGTACTAGTCTGGTGGCAAACCTTTGAACCTTTTCCAGTTTAGCTTATGCTTGACTAGATATGGACTCCATGCTGGAGCCGCATCTCCAGGATTGGTCTGACATATGTGGTATATAATGTTCTGAAAGATTCCTTACACAAGTTTCTAAAGGCCGTTCTTATGTTAGCCAACCTGGCATATGCTGCTGATGTTATCCTCTTGATATGAGCTTCAGGGGACAGGTCTGGCGTGATATCAACCCCCAGGTCTTTCTCTCTCTCTGACTCTTGAAGTATTTCATCTCCCAAATGATACCTTGTATCTGGTCTCCTGCTTCCTACCCCTATCTTCATTACATTACATTTGCTTGGTTAAACTCTAACAGCCATTTGTTCGACCATTCCTGCAGCTTGTCCAGGTCTTCTTGAAGCCTCAAGCTGTCCTCCTCTGTCTTAATCCTTCTCATAATTTTGGCGTCGTCAGCAAACATTGAGAGGAATGAGTCTATACCCCTTGGAGATCATTTACGTATATCAGAAACAGGATAGGTCCAAGTACAGAGCCCTGTGGGACTCCACTGGTGACTTCACGCCAGTCTGAGGTCTCACCCTCACTGTAACTCTCTGCTTCCTATTGCTTAGGTACTCCCTTATCCACTGGAGCGCCCTACTGTTACTCCTGCCTGTTTCTCCAGCTTATGCATCAACCTTTTATGGGGTACTGTGTCAAAGGCTTTCCGACAGTCCAAAAAATGCAGTCCGCCCATCCTTCTCTTTCTTGCTTAATCTTTGTCACCTGATCGTAGAATTCTATCAAGCCTGTAAGGCAAGATTTACCCTCCCTGAACCCATGTTGATGGGTTGTCACGAAGTCTCTTCTCTCCAGATGTGTTACTAGGTTTTTTCTCACATCTCTTCTCCATCACCTTGCATGGTATACAAGTTAAGGACACTGGCCTGTAGTTCAGTGCCTCTTGTCTGTCACCCTTTTTGTATATTGGTACTACATTAGCAGTCTTCCATATTTCTGGTAGGTCCCCCGTTTCCAGTGACCTACTATACACTATGGAGAGTGCAAGCAAAGTGCTCCTGCCCTCTTTCAATACCCATGGCGAGATTCCATCCGGCCCAACAGCTTTTCTCACATCCGCTCCAATAGGTGCTTTTTGACCTCATCTCTTGTAATTTCGAACCTATCCAAGGTCACCTGGTTTGCTGCCACCTCTCCCAGCGCCGTGACATCTCCCTGTTCTATTGTAAGACCTCCTGGAACTTTTGTTGAGTTCTTCACACACCTCTTTGTCATTCTCTGTGTACCTGTCCTCGCCCACCCTAAGTTTCATCACCTGTTCCTTCACTGTTGTCTTCCTCCTGATGTGACTGTAGTAGCTTTGGTTCGTCTTGGCTTTATTAGCTATATCATTTTCATACCTTTTCTCAGCTGCTCTTCTCACACTAACATACTCGTTCCTGGTTCTCTGGTATCTCTCTCTACTTTCTGGTGTTCTGTTATTACGGAAGTTCCTCCATGCCCTTTTGTTCAGCTCCTTTGCTTTCATACATTCCCTATTAAACCACGGATTCTTCCTTTGCTTCTCTGTTTTTTCCTGTTGGGCTGGGACAAACCTGCTTACAGCCTCCTGACATTTTTGGGTGACATAGTCCATCATGTCTTGTACGGACTTGGTTCCGAGTTCTGTGTCCCAATGTATATCCCATAGGAATTTATTCATCTCCTCATAGTTTCCCTTTCGTACGCCAGCCCTTTGGTTCCCAGTTCTTTTTTGGGGGTGATAATCCTAGCTCAACCAGGTACTCAAGCTCAATACACTATGATCACTCATTCCCAAGGGGTTCCCACTTAACTTCCCTTATATCCGACTCATTTAGGGTAAATATCAGATCAAGCAAGGCTGGTTCATCCCCTCCTCTCATTCTTGTCGGTCCCTTGACGTGTTGACTTAGAAAGTTTCTTGTTCCACATCCAGCAACTTAGCTCTCCATGTGTCTGGGCCTCCATGTGGGTCTCTGTTCCCCCAATCTATCTTCCCATGGTTGAAGTCTCCCATGATTAGTAGTCTGGATCCGTTCCTGCTAGCCACAGAAGCTGCTCTCTCTATTATATTGATGGTGGCCAGTTTTTTCTATCATATTCCTGTCTGGGTCTTCTGTCATTCGGTGGGGGTTATATATGACTACTACTATAATTTCTGTCCTCCAGTTGCTATGGTGCCTGATATGTAGTCACTGAAACCTTCACAGTTCTGAATTACCATCTCTTCGAAACTCCAACCTTCTCTTAGTAGCAAAGCTACACCACCTCCTCCTCTCCCTTCTCTCTCTCTCCTCACTACATAGTACCCTGTGGAAACACTGCATTTGTTATGATTTTCGTTAGCTTTGTTTTTGTGAGTGCTATTATGTCTGGGTTTTCTTCTAATGCCCTTCTCCAGTTCACTTGTTTTTATTTGTAATCCCATCTATGTTAGTGTACATCGCCTTGAAGCTCACTTTCTTCTGTTCATTTCATGTCCCTGTCTTGGCGAGCATTCTGCTGGTGTGGGAAGCTGTCCTTG